>JAVQJF010060295.1:0-55990 GCA_036023855.1 Gadopsis marmoratus
GTGTGTGTGTGTGTGTGTGTGTGTGAGCGAGCGAGCGAGAGAATAAGAGCGAAAATGGAAAATGGAGGAAGATAAAGTAGAGGGGCATCCACATATCCAACCAAAAAAACAATATCTAAAAAATTAAGGAAGTGGACCCTGTAGGGGGTTACAGGATTGAGCAAACATACACACACACACACTAACAGACAGTGGATGGTGTCCATTATCAATCTCTAAAGGTAGAAGATCCAGGTAGAGCACCAGGATGCAGCAGCCTGATCAACCAATCAGAGAGAGAGCCTTAAGACACAAAAGCCTCCCATTGGATGAATTATTCAGATCAGAGGGACAGAGACAGCCATTAACCTACATCTTCCCCAAATACACACACGTCCCCCACCTCCATACACACCCAACTGTCTGTGCACACACACACACACACACACACAATCCTAACTATGTAAACAATGCTGTGTTCAGGGTCTTGATTAAAGTCAGACCATCTTCCCTGTATAATAAGACCAAATCCAAACACCCAGACATGCAACTGCTACACTGGTTCTCCATGATCCTGCTGGAACTACAAGAGCAGAGCAGAACAGTTTGAAGAGGTATTGAGGCTCATTAAATTGAGTAGCCCAGACTACTTTGTGGACTGGGGTAGAAAAAGTGGCTTTGAAGGGGAAAAAAAAGTGAGTTTGTTTGAATTTGGCAGCAGCTTTCCGTTAGTGTAGCCTGCGCTGCTGAAAGTCACTGTTAGAACAAGTAATAAAAGTGTTCAGAGATATGGGAAAGCATTTGAGAGAAAATGGCTTCACTTCCAATTGCCTCGTGCTTGTGTGCAATAAATATGTGATGAGTTGGGCAGGTTTCTGAAAGTCTTTTACTACCGACCGTTAACACCAGGAGTGGCAGAGCACACTACCTGACTGCCTGCGAGGCACTGTGCTCTCAAACTGCGGCAAAACTGTCAAATTAGTTTTGCAGGTATTCACCACACCTGTCAAAACATCCAGCACATCCGCCGCAAAACAGATTTCTTTTCCTCCCCCTCCCACGCCAACAGCTCTGTCATAATGGGAAATTAGTGGCTCTATAAATCAGGATGTCGACAATGTTTTTTGGGGAAATATTTTTTTTTTACAGTGCAAGAAGTTTAAGATACACATGCCTTGTCTGTAAGACATCGGGGAGCATACACCTCATCAGTATCCAATGCAGACGCACACAAGATCAGTCTGTTAAATGAATCGGTTACCTTCCACACACCTTTCCTCTATGAAAGACAGATGCATTCATGCATGCACACTATGTCTATAACAGTGCACATGTGAACACTGCCACACAGTTAAGATAAAGACACAAGAACATATTTACTGTACATAGGCGGTGCTAGGGCATCACTTATGGGGAAGCTAAAGTCCCAACCCACCAGTGAACCTGATGGCCACTCCGACTCTTCCCAACAGCTAGACTGGCACTTACAAACAAGATAGTACTCATCCTGCTAAAATACGATTCATTAAACCTTATGCAACTGTAAGCATTTGACTCAAAATTACAATCAATGTTTGCGTGCGTCTACAACCTGTGGCTGGTACAGTGGATCTCAAACCCGTTCTCATAACTTTATTTATTTTACCAACACATTAGGCATACTTTGAGTTGAAAATAATTATAGCTTTTTCCACCACAACGACTATAGTATTAATTATTTAAAGTATTATAGCACACAGTACACCAGATACGAAACAAAAAAACAAGCATGAAATTAAATGAACAGCTATGCAAGCGAGTGTAAGCCTGTATTGTTGTACGCTAGGATAGTCTGTGTTGGCTGGTTTTGAAAGAGAATGAGCGTAAGTAAAATTACAGAACGTTACAAGAAAGTTAAAAAAAACTTAAATTATGATTTTGAAAAAGAAAATCCACATCTAATGGTTACTTCTCAACATATACAGTGTTAAATCACTCAGTAGGTGTACAGTGGTGATGGGGGATCAACTGCAAATTAGTGTTAAATATATGCCTATTGCCTAATATCTGATATTATATATACACAATAAGAGTAGGCACGGGGGCTGGGGGGTTGGGCAGTAATCTAACAGAATATATATTTTATTTTTCACTGTCCTACCAAGGGGTTCATGTTTTATTTCCATTGTGTGTCTTATCGGTGACAGTGCACTAGGCTCAAGAGGTTACAGATAGCTTCAGCTTTTGCACACTAATAGTGCTATGTAAAGAGAATGATGCAATAGGTAGCCTAGGTTACCATATATCATTATTAAAAGTAAATAATATCTTAAAATTAGTAGTACTTTTAATGTTTGCCAGTAGTATACTGCCCTAAACATAATTTTGCTGAAGGTAATTAAAGAAAATGTTCAGTGTGAAATTTGGGGAAGCTTCCCGTAGCCTCTTAATAATACCAGCTATGATACTGCACATAGAAAACCTTAATAGTTTGGGCTGCATTGGAAAATACGTCCAATCTTACTGGACTTTTTTCAATGTTTGTTGTAGATACATAAACATATAACGTATATTGCTGTACATCTCAGTTACATTATGAAGACAGATAAATGCTTATATTCACAAATGCAAATGAAAATTAATAATTACATGCAGATGTCAAGTGCTTAAGTGCATCACGTATGCACGGCGTGTCCACATGTACTGTAGGTAGCACTTTGTTGCATACAGTCCACCATGTGTGCACATGCAGAGTCAGTATGTGAGATGACTCTCTTGTTGTCTCTCGCACTCTCTCTCTCACACACACACACACAGAGAGACACACAGACACACACACACACACACAGAGGCAGTGCTGGCTGAGATTGAGGTCAGGGCAGATGTATGGGGAATATTTGATTAAGAGGGCTACAGGGTTAAAAAACACAGACACTTCTGCTAGTGTGGGAGATTTCTTGAAGTGAATCACAGTTTAATAGAGTACAACCTTGTTATTCCCAAACCTCAGACAGCCAAACTGACCAGCAAATTTAATCTGCAAAAATAAAAAAACACACCATGTTATGCTTTTCAGAAGGCTAATGTTTTTAAATCACATTACCTTAAGCGTGTGCACTCGAGTAGCCTCTGCATCCATTAATAAGAAAATAAAAGGGGCTGTGCACTTTCACTGATGTATAGAAATTCACATTTCGAGTGGTGTTCATTGACTATTCTGTGGTATGGTAGCTGTTCAAACTGCACTTAGTGTTCATACTTTACATATACTTGAGCTTAAGGGTTCCATTCTTTACTATTGGAGTGACTTTGAAAGTGTCTATAAACTACTTCTGTTATGGTGGTGGTTTCTCCTAGGGAAATTAGAAATGTGTGTAACACTATGCTGTAACACTACCAGATACACTCCCAAAGCTTTCTGAAGCCTTTGTAGCGTGAGATTGACTGAATTAAATATGAGACTTAGGGAACGGTCAGCAAAAGGGACAATTTGATAGGCTGAACATTCATAGTCAGTTTGTAGGTTTAGTTCAATTGTGTATTCTATCAAAAAGATTAAAAATGCTCATAATTAGAGGAAACCCCCACATTACAATCCCTTTGGGGCTTAGAAAAAAAGAAAAATAATCAATGAGCCAATGTGCTAATTAGGCGTCAGAAATCAAATGACTTCAAAAACCCATCACAGTGAAGAATGTTTGAACAACTGCAACAAAGTTGAATAAAATCAATTAAAAACAACAATGAAGCAATTAACGATAAAAGTCAATGAATTAATCGAGGAGGAAAATTGGGGAGTCTGGGTGTCTTTGTTTGTGTTTGTGTTTATAAGGAAGACAGACTATGAAAGAAAGAGAAAGAAAGAAAGTATTTTCTATTATGGAGGGAAAACCAGACACATTATCAGTCTGCATCCGAAATACTCAAAAATTGTAGCTTCATCAGCAACATGAATGTAATTTTTCACAGTCAAGATGTGTCTGTTGCTATGAGTGTGAACTTGCATTTAAACTACAGCTATGTTGTTGTTGATTTTTACATAAGAATATAGTACATATTTTACAACCTGATCATTTACAGTGACAACATTGTATTCTAAGGCATGTTTTCATTACTGTTTAGTGCAAAATGGAGTTTCATCAACCATTGGCCATTGAACAGTTACTTGCATAAAAGCAACTACCAAATGTGACATGACCAGTATTTAAACTTTTACTGATGAACATAGAGAATAGACTAAACATTCAAAGGCCTTAACTCCGGGCTCATAAACACGGGAAGATGGAAAAAGACTAAAAGTAACCTCCGTTGTGTCCACAACATCAAAAGTCTGACATTTTGTGAATTTGTTTATTTGAACAGATTAAACAAGCAAGATAGAGTGTGTTAATTAGTGAACTTTACAGGTGAATTTTGTTACCATTAGACAGAGCAAGGCTAGCTAATACCCTGTTTCCAGTCTTCGTGCTTATCTAAGCTAACCGGCTTATATTTAACAGATAGACATGAGAGTGGTATTGATTTTCTCATCTCACTCTCAGCTTGGAAGCAAATAAGCATTTGCCAAAATGTCAAACTTTTCCTTTAAGAAGAGGGGAACAAAAACAAGTTTCAGTTTGATTTACATTTATGTTAAACCAGGTTTTGTCCAACTGGGAGCAACATTTTTAGCCATCTTTGGTCCAATATTTTCTTGTATGTCAACTATATCAATATTTCAGGTGATTTGTATTTTCAACTTGGGATTTGTATAACTAAGGTTCATCTGTACGATTAAACAGAATAGAGTACAATATCATTCAGAAGCTATAAGTTATTGCCCTGTAAACTCTTAGAGTTCCTATTATGAACAGGATGCCAGGCTCATTTTAGAGTTAATATTCCATAGATTTAATTTGCACATAATTGTATATATTTATGTTTGACCTTTGTAAATTGCATAATTTAGGTTTTCTTGGAAATGTTTTGAAGATCTTTGAGCTAAACATTGAGAAAATGCTAATATGACAGTACACTAAAATAGGTTTTGAACTGGAGGTGAACGTTATCTTATGTTTATCTTTATTTTAGTTGTCCTTTTTATTTCCTTTGTACATTCTGATACATTATATTATTGTTTTATAAATGAACTTTTAAGTGCCTATTTTACCTTCTTGTGTCTGTGACAATGACATACCTCATTTTTCATGTGTCTGCATCAGCAATGGCATGGCCCCTAACTGCAGCACAGGCCCTACAGCCTCCATTTAAAGAAACACTACATTTAAGTAATTGCACAATGAATCAGTGAACAATTTATATAGTACCTTTCAAACAAATCAAATTAAATTCAAAGTGCCTTACAAGTGATTGACAAATGTAGGATGTTAAAAAGGGACCAAAACAACAACAGCAAGAAAGCATAAAATATAATTCAAGCAATAAAAGTAGCCTAAATAAAATAGTAAAATGGTAAAATGTTATCTAAATAAAATGGAATGAAATAAATGCAATAATCAGCAATAACATGTTGATAAAACAGAAATACAAAAAAATAAATAATAATGATTAAAATAAGTAAAATAAGCATAAATAATAAAACCATATAATATGAAACACTACATAAAAGCCAGACTAAATAGATAGGTTTTTAGGTTACGTTTAAAAATCTCAATATTTTCAGATCCTCTAGCAGGTTTTCTAGCGGCTGAAAGCAGCGTCACCAAATGTTTTGTTCTGCTTTGTGGATCAGCTAAAAGATAAGAACCGATCGATCTGAGGGGCTGTCCCGGTCCATAAATCAGAGGTATCTCTGCCTTTTTAAAATTTTAAAATGAATAAGAAAACAGGTAACCAGTGTAAAGACTTTAAAATAGGTGTAACGGTCTCCCTTCTGTCTTAGTCAGAAGTCATGTAGCAGAGTTTGGAATTAGTTGTAACTGATTGATTGTATTCTTCGGTAAACCAAAAAGGAGAGCATTACAATTGCCTAACCTGCTAGTTATAAAAGTGTGCATCAGTCTCTCTTTGTCGCTCAGAGAGAAATGGAAATGTTCTTCAAATGAAAAAATGCTGTTTTGGTGACACTCTGCACATGAGCTTTAAAATAAAAATTTTAGTCATAAATGACTTCTAGATTTGTAGACGTCTTAGCTTGGAAGTCACTTTCTCTCTCTGAGCCTTAGAAAGAATGATCAGTAATTCTGTTTTATCCTGGTTGAGCTGTAAAATGTTCTGTGACATCCAGGCCTTTACATCTAATATACAGTTAGAGAGTGCATCAATTAGCCGGTGTCATCAGGAGGCATGGCATTTCTTTCCACAGCTATGTCTCCTGCCCAGGGGTAACATGTACAAATTAAAAAGTAACGGTCCTAAAATTGATCCTTGGGGTACCCCGCAGGTATCCTCATAGTGTTTGGAGGAGTATCTATAGATACAAAATATTATCTTCTGCAAATATATGAGGTGACGACAATGACGACATTCATATGTCTCCAGAGTCAGGATGCAACAAAGATGTCTGAAGTTGATATAAGTCATATAAGTCATATTCCGGACTTTTTAGCCATGATCCGCTTATATAAAGTGTGTATTGTGGCATTAAAGATGCAATCAAGAAGCTGTCCTGTATAATTGCTTTAAAAGGTTCATTTGAAAAAGATATTTCCTTCTTCAGAAGAAAAACAGGGTTTTTTTCTTTTCAATAAAATAAATCATTTATTGGTTCCCCTCGTGTGTAAATGTGTCTTTTTCATCTGAAAGTGCAAGTGCTTTTAGGTGTGCATCTGTGTCACTGCATAGTTTGTACTTAGTGTTCCTTTATTTATCAGTACAAAAGGCTCAGTGTGACACAATAAATGAAACCAAATATATCTGTGGCCATTCTGGCTTTGAAATCAATGCCACATCCAAATCCTTTCTCATTGTACTTCCTCCTTTCTGTAAATCACCTTTTCCTACCGTTTCTCTTTGACTGTCCATCTCTTAACTGAAGGCAGTAATAATATTTCAAATCAACAAGGCTTTTCCTTTTTAACCACATGACTATAAGGATTTTCAACACTTGAGTTGTGTTGCTGTCAGTGACGAGCTGCAACTGTTTATTTACAATGCAAGCCTTTTTTATATAGTAATGGAAGATTGGAGTTTTAATATAGTGAGATGGTTTGGGGCAGTGGTGGAGCGTATTTAGATCCTTTAATCAAGTAAAAGTAACAATACTACACAAAAAACACTAAAGGTCATGCACAGAAAATGTTACTCAAGTAAAAGTATGCAAGTAATATTAACAAAATTCTTATAATATGCAGAAATTGTGTTTAAGTTCAGGTTGTGCTTGATAAGAGTTTGTACAATTTGTCATGTCAGACGGAAAAAGTTTATAGTTTATAAACGCAAAGGTAGTCTGTAACAATGTGTCAATTTATAAAATCATTATGTTTTGTGTGAAAAATCCTAATCCGTAAAGAAGCTGTAGCTGTGGTGGAGTCAGAAGTATGAAGTGGCTTCAAAATACTGGAAACAATCAAGTGAAATCATGTTTGTACTTTCATATTTGTATTTCCACCACATCAGGCTGGATAGATGGAAGATTCAGCTTTATAAAAATCATATTATTTGGGTATTTAATTATTATTTGAAGAATGTTTCTTCATATTGAACAGTTTCTTGGTGGCAGTTATCCTGCTGCGATGGCCTGATATTACAGAACTGGAAACACAGCATCACACAGTCCTTTTTCTCACCTGAATTTCTTTCACAACATGTCGCTTCTTTCCCTGCTTCTTCATTTTCTTCATTTCTCTGACCACTTCGGAGGACTTTAAGTAGGAGGAAATGGTCTTGCAGTGTGTCATATGAAGGCGAATGTGGGCTGAATATTAAAAGTAGAAAAGATCAGACTGAGGGGGCTACATGGAAGAAAGAGGAAAAAAGAAACAGGATGACGAAAGATGGTGGTAGACACATGCATGGAGATGAGAAAGGAGACACACGACACGAGGCAGATGCAGGGAGACGGAGAGAGAAGAGGAAATGTCTATTTTTACCAGTGGTTGGTACAGAGGAAAGGGGAATGTGATAGGTCTCTGCATTAGGCCAGAGAGGAGGATGATTTCTGGCTGGTACAGGCAGATTTATACAGACATTTACCTAACTGCAGGGTAGAGGAAATTCTATCCATCCTCTGTGTCCATCCCTCTTATTCTCTGTCCTTTCTTCTTTGTTAGTCCATCTCCCTCTATCCATGCATTATATTATCTATTCTGTGTCTGTATTTCCATGGTTTGATGTTTTATGTGTACCTTTGCCATTGTCATCTTTCTTTCTTTCTTGTGAGCCATGGCTGGGACCCAATTTGGACTCAAAATAAGACCTTTATTTTAAAGCCGTTTTAAAATAAAACCACCATCTGTCCCTGAAATGAAACAAACGCTCGATACAGTGATGAGGTAAAACCTAGGACTAAAATACTGTATGATAAAATGTAGAGATGAAATGGTTGATGGATTAATGGATTGGTCGATCATCAGAACAATTTTATGCCTCTATTTATCCCTCCGTCTGTTAACCAGCCGCTCAGAATCTGCAGCTCTCTTTTTAACTCTTTCCTTCCTTTCTGCTGTCTCTCTCTCTCTCTCTCTCCCCTGCATCGCTCTTCCTCCTGGATCAATAAGATTACTTCCTGTGTTCAGCGGGTTGACAGCACAGTTTAGAGACCACAGGGTTCATGTTACCAGTCAACTGCAAGTGTGAGTTTGTGTGTGTGCTTGCACGTATTGTGAGGGGCTGGAGGGGTCACCGAGACCTTAGGAGTTGACACTGGCAGCAGTCCTGTCTTTACCCTGAAGCCTGAGCGACTTCTCCACTGACTGCCCGGATAACACACCCGAAGGAGGCAGAATTACTGACTTTACATGAAGAAATTGCTTGGCTTTTTGATTTGCAGTCAGTTATTATTCATTAAAAGGCAACATTATTGTAGAGCTGCCAAAGTTTATGGATTTGGGTCTGTGAAATTGTCAAGAGTATCTCAAAAATAGATCAGTTTCTGCTCTAGTACATGATATTCAGTCAGCAGCTAGAGCCAATATGGTTGCAGTTAAACAGCTACAACTATAGAGAACAAACTACAGCTGAACACTCAACTTGTACCTGATATCTGGATTGTCCATCAACACATCTGAATTGTTTCTCAACCCCATATTTCAGCCAATCTTGCACTCTGACATCACTGACTATTGCCAATAAAGTAATCTCAAATCATGAAACCCACTGTTATCTGCTATCAACTGTTCCTCTCTGGGCATAAGACAACCAAGCTGTTGTAACAGACTGACTGACAGGCCCTGATGTCCTTAAATCCCATAAAAGCCTCTCTACATCAATCGCCCTGGGCAATATGCAGCAGTAAATGGCTTCAGTTTATCTGAGGTGTACCCAGAGAGCCTAAAAGAGGATCAATACAGTCACTCACAGTCATTGTTTTAACTCGGCTCCAGTTCAGGCTCCTGCCACAACACTCATGCTACACTCCAGATCCTAAACCCTTGGGCTCCCAAAGCAACACTGGTGTCACAGCACCAACTTAAAGAGCTAAAGAATGGACTGTCCATGTGGACATATTCATAGCTGTGTAGCATTGTGTCCTTTTCACAGTCATTGGTGTGTTGTATCTGTAGCTCCACTGTCGCCCCGTTTCCTTCAAATGTGGATGGATTTTCCTACTTTCTTGACAAAGTTGTGTAACTACTGCATGTCGACGAAATACATCTGCTCAGTTTCACCAAGCGTCTAATTCCCAGCACTCAATGTAAACCTCTAATGAAGCAGGCCATGCAGGCTAGAGGTTATTAATTTAACAATGTCATTATTCACGAGTTGTACTCTGATTGGGTGGCAGTGTTGCCCATCCTCCCTTGACAGAAACAGCTGTTCAACCAGACAGAGCCATTTGTATCAAGAACCATACCTACAGTAGAGGCAGTCCTTGTATGGCTTGTTTAAATGGTGCTGTTTCATCAAAATCCTAAGAACTTTGTGAAGTAAGTGATGAGTAATTACAGTTTCATGCTACTTTGATTTTATTTTCATAGTTTTAGTCGTCATTCCTCTTGGTAAAACTAACACTGCACACACCAAGTACAGGTCCTCTGAACAAGGCACGTCACTGAAGGTGTGTTTAAGCAAACAGTTGCTTATTAACACATCCAGCAGTTCTGAAACAACATTATTGTTCATTTGGAGTCGTGTTTCTGGCCAGCTGGTGAATGTAAGTCCACAACTCACTCTCTTTTAGCTGTGGTTTTGGTCTCCACCAACTCTTGAGGGAATTACCAGGCGCTTGAGCAGCTAAATACTCCACTATGTTCACCACCTAGTTGCTAACTTTGTCTTTGACTTTTGGTGCCAAGCAGGTAGTATACAGTGGACCTTTGGAGCTTTTTCTCTTAAAACAGCTGCCTGTTGTGACCTAAAACAACATTATGAACAATGAGTGAACCAAAACAGTAAATATGTGAGACAAAATAAGACACATGAGTGTAATTAACTAGAATTTGTTTCCCCACAAAATCCACAATTTATAGCAAATTAACCACATTCATTCCACTACACTGACGTCTCAAACCTAACAATCACAACACTGTTATTATAAAATACAAATAGACTTGAAAACAATGACATTAATGCTGTTTAATGCTCGGCCTCCTGCCTGCCACCTCTTAGCCATGACCTAAACTTTGAAAGCAAGGCAATGTGTTTTATTGACTGTTAACCCAAGCTTCTCTCCGGCAGAGTGTGAAGAGCTCCGGACCAGTTTAAACATCGGTTCCATGTCTATTAACAGTGTTGGGTCGTGACCTTATAGCTTCACCTCTCCATCTCTCTCTCTCTTCCACCACCCAGCCAGCTCTGCATCTTTTCATCCTCCCTTTTACCAAGTCTATCCCTGTGGACCCTCTGCCATCTCATACACACACACACAAACATGCACGCAGGCTTTTGTTGCCCCTCGGCTTAACGGTATTTATAACGATCTGACCCTGGGACCTCTCTGTGTTAATGATCTTCAGCCCCTCCCAACACTAACACACACACACATACTGACAGACAATAACCTGCACTCTAGAGTGCGTCATGTTTGTTTCTTCCCTTTGTTACATTTAGATGAACTCAGACTGGTACACAATGTATTTTATAGGACAACTTGAACAGCCGAAAACTAACAGCTTAATTTCTTAAATGAGGAATCTCTCCAATGAGAGAAATTTGGAACTTTACTTGTCATGTTGCCCCATTGTGTAGGACCGTCAGCTGTAACAATGCAAAATGGCTGCCTCCCATTTAGTAATAGTAACAGTAGCCAATACAGTTCAGATCTCAGTTTGAGGGGAAATTAAAATCCACTCTAAGCATTTTTCCCTTTTTACCTCTCCCCCCCCCCCAAAAATACACAACATAAATGAAGAATGTAATAAAACAAATGCAATACTACTACTACTAATAGTAATAATATTAATGTTTTGTTAAAGATTGACATTGAGATTTTGAAGAGGTCTTGGTTTTCACAAGATAGCAATTATTAGTAATGTGTAAAAAATGAGGTGCAGTTGAGAATTATGTCAGAGAATTAGCATTACATAAATAGCATTTGGTCCAAAGCAAACAGTTTAAGAATCTGTTTTAATTCACCCCAGAACTTGTTTGGTATTCATCTTTCGTTCCCACATCCTCACTCTTTAGGATCCGTTTATTGAAACATTAGCATAAAAGTCTGATCCTTGACACAGAGATACTGCTGGAAGGCAATACAGCCCAACACACACACACATTTACACCACGTATAAACGTGCACACCTCTCCACATAAAAAAAACCAAACTATTGTGCTCTTGCTTTCATTCCTTTTCTCTCTCAAGGCCTTTTCACTCCTCAAATGAGTCACCAACACACACACACACACATCCTCACATACAAACAAACTCTCTCAGTTTCTCCCTCTCAATCAAGCCTTGTCAGCAGCACTAGAGCCTGATATGAGGCCAGGGACAGCGGAAATGAACGATGTCAACCAGTGTTATAATTCAGCAGAACCGACCACATGAGAGGGAATACATCTACTGTATTTTGTGCTCATGGGAAATCAATCTCAACTCATAATACAATGTTCGCAGGCTTGTGTCTTGAAGAGGTCTAGAGGTCTGTGCTTCATGTTCACTGTGTGTGTGTGTGTGTGATTCTGAATAATGCTTCCCTGTCTATGTTGAGAGCCATGCTCTAACTTGTCCCTGGTGTTATTTTTCTTTCACTGACACAGTGAGCTGATGAAAGACTAAGACTAGATGGAGGCACCCAATTATGCTCTTTAAGAGAGCCTTATACACACACACACACATTTTCTTATTCACACCCCTTAACCACAGAAGAATGCATAAATAAGATGATATAACAGTGTTAGGTGCATGAAATAGACAGTCCCTCATAAGCTTTTATTACAGTGCTTGCAGGACAATGCACCAAAAAGCAGTAATTTGCTAACCCCTACATGTACCTGAGTGTTTAAGATCATTTACAAGCATTATGCATTAGCATTGCAAGCTATTTTTCCTATGATTTTATCATCTGCTGAGAGTTATATCAAATGACATCATGACGACAGACCTGTAAAATTACAGTCCTGAATGTGGTTGATAATTACAAGAAATAAATGGAGTAAATAACCCATAGTCGTAACCCTGCATTCATTTAATTTTGTTGTCATGGTTACTATAATAAACATGTAAAGTTATGGAATGATTGTGGTCATGCTTAGAAGAACTATGTTGACTTGCGGAGGGAAACGATAAACTGTCTCCTGTGTTAAAGTCAAAAATTGTGGCCAGTATGACCAATTACAGCGGCTAGTGATGCTTTCAATATACATATGGGCATGTGGATATTGTTCTAAGACATACTTGAAAACATGTGAACCTGTCCTTTAAGGTTGTAAGTATTAAGCAGAGAGAGATGAGGTTTCTGTTAAGTCTTAAAGTTGAAACATACGCAGTAATGTCGTAAAGTGTTTAGTAGCTTAATTTCTGTGTCTGTGTGTGTGTTTATCCATATGTGTGAGGGAGTTGGCATCGATGTGTGCCAGTATGCACTTGCAAATGTAGCTTCTATTTGGTGATACAACACTATACAGTCTGTGCGAGGAGGAAAAAAAAAAGCTGATATTGTTTGCTTTGGCAGTCAACCTAAAGACACAGAAAGTTAGCGGCAGTGTCATGAAGACGTGCCGTTACTGACAAACTTGTGAACGTGGAATCAGCTTCATGGATTGTTTTCACTGTAATAATTAGAAACTAATAACACCTCTGTTCTATTGCCTAAACAAACCATTTCTCTAGAAAAGGGTTGGGCTCAGTGACTGACTCATGTTGTCCCACCTATGATCTGTTTGCTGTTACTGCATTTTTGCTTTTCCCGAAATGTCTGTTGTATGAAACATGAATTTTAACCTCCAGTGTTTTCTGACTTGGAGAAAAGCTTATTCTCCAGGGATATTTTCACCAGATAATAGCAGTACAACAACTGAAAGCCCTGAATCTGGATTTCCTACTACTTGGTTTTTACTCCACCAGGTTCCTAGATTACTGGCATTTGTATTTTTGAAGGAATACATTAATTCCCTAGGTTACCCTTGAGCTTTGTAGAAATACAGTTTCATCTCTTTCTATCCTTGACTTCATTATTAAATGCTGCAGAGCCTGACCTAAAAATTACCCTGCAGTCCAACATGAAAACAACCACAGATGACAAAGAAGCTAGTGCTACAGGCTTGGCCCTCTAATGGGACTCTTACAGGCTTATTTTGCACTCACAGAAATGTGCGAATTTGTGCTCATCTAAACAAAATGACCCAAGTCAACACTATGGCAGCTGCTACTTATATTCTCCTCATCCACTTAACCTACAAACAGTAACAGTCTAACTTTGTTATGCTATTGGTCCTCTGACTTCTTATGGTGTTGCTGCACATTAAAACTATATGTATTGGCTGGTGTAATGGGGCTCATAGTCAGCACAAGACTATACCTCCCCCATCTCATAGATAGGTGTGCATGGCAGGTCAGTCCTGATGTGACTTCTTACTGATGTCATGTCACGTCACCAGGCTTTGTTTGAGAGAGAAGCCTGTCTGAAATACAATACGTGGGTGTTCAGAACAAAAACAGCCCTGCGTGAACAAAATGCAAGGGGCTGCGTTGGTGGGGACTTGTTTTTTTTTTTTTAAAGGTAAATCAATGATCCCGGTGACTCAATGAAAAATGATCCAGGAAGTTCAGTTTGGGCAGCAGATGAGTTTGAAGGCTTATGAGCACTAAAAAACACTGCATAGACGTTTAATCTAGGCTACTCTGATGAAGGATTTTACAACTATTTTATCTTTTGTCACAACAATCACCAGGTAAACAGTAGAAATACAGTATTCACATTACAAATTACTCTACCAGGAATGTGCAATTCCAAGTATTTGATTGGCCAATGTTTTGCCTTGTCGGATGAGTCTGCATTGCGTTTATTTTGCCATAGTCCGGTGGCACCTCGTCTGTATCAATGAGTGGCCTCATTCAAGAATTACTGCCAAGGTTTGTCTGAACGCAGCTTAATAGTTACAAAATTTAACTCTAGTGATATGATCGCAGGCGGCAAATTATAAGTGACAGAAGTAGCCGTGTGAGGACAGTGGGCATTTTAGTCGTATTGTCGGTCTCAGAAAGTTCCAAGAATTCCTCCATATTCCGACGTTGTAAAGGAGTGTGGCGAGGGTGTTTCAGACGCTGCTCAACCATCTGACAAGCACTTTGCTCCAAGCATACTGATCCCATAACTCTTTAGAGCCCTATTTAAGGGTAAAGCCTGTGTCAAATAAAATGATAGTAAGCAATTGTCCTATGATCACATTTGAAGACTTGTAATGAGTCTCTTTGCCCCCTCATTAGCTTACGCACTCAAAACCTCAGGGAACGTGTGCTCTACTGCTCAAGACAAAGTTTAAGTTTAAGTAAAAAGAACCGATAATTACTTGCAAAGAATGCAGGAGATCTTTATGATGGTAGTAACACATTTGACTGTGTTGAGAGTTCTCATTTCTAACCTGTGAGACGACTGACAGTGTTCGTAGAATTAATGCCATGAAATGTAACTCTCTCTCTCTCTCCCTCTCCTTCTGTTAGATGTCTATTGTGATCAATAATAACATCCCCACTTTATGATCTCATCTCCTCAATCTCTGCTAATAACAGCTTAACAACATAATTAATTCTCTTGCGTCCTTATACTATTAACATAGCTGGCGATGTGTGATGAAACGTTTTTCCATCTCACATCAAAGACCTTTCTCGGTCATTGCAAAAATAAGATAAACCAAACTGAGCTCAGCAGTGCTCATCCCAACTCTTTCTGCTCTCTCAGGACCATCTTCAGTGATCAGTAACGACGATGACTCGGCCTCACCTCTTCACCACGTCTCCAACGGCAGCAACACTCCTTCCTCCTCAGAGATGGGCCCCGACGCTGTGATCATCGGCATGACCAAGATCCCAGTCATAGAAAACCCTCAGTACTTCAGGAGTACAAACAGCCTGCTCAAAACTGACACGTGTAAGTAAAACTCAGTTATCTGTAATGTGTACTCAAATGTTAAAAATGTTTGTCATTCCATTATGAGCTATACTGCAGAGTGTTCAAGTTCAAATGTACTTGTGATACATGGAGGTTACCATGGCAACATCTTTTCTGCTGTCATGGCAATGACCTTGGAGCTGCCGATGATAAGCTGTCAATTCTGAGCGAGAGGCAGGAAAGGCCATTTAAGTGCACACCAGCATATGTTAGACACAAATCCATTCATAGATTAATAAAGCTGTCCACGTATGACTCACACATATACATACATTACCAGAGCTAAAATTTAGCAAAACATACAAGAGCCTGTGAGCCACTAGAGGTAGAAGTATTTTGTTCCCTGAGGGTAACCTGCCTTGATTTATCCAACCTCACAACATGTGTACACAACAAATTCAACAAAGCATGGCAAAGAGAAAGTGGTCAAAGAAAGTGGGAAGGAGAGAAACACAAAGAAATAAAAGAAAAGAGAAACATGAGGAGGACAGAGAAGGCAGCAGTAAGATAGACAGAGAGCACACAACCATATTGACCTGGTCCATCAACATGACATTATGATTATTGGCAAGTAATAAAAGCTTTTCCAGGCTTTGGCCCTGTTTGGCAGTAAATTATGGAACCTTGTGTGTGTGTGCGCACCATCAGGCTCTTTTTGTTGAGGGCAAGGTTGAGGAGGTATAATGATGGGAGACTAGGGGTTGACCTCTTCAGTCCTGCGATATAACTAAAAGATAGACAGGGATTTACAGCCTAAAGATAAGATCGAAAGCGCTGAGGGTCAATGAAAGTCAATAAGTACGGCTGTGTATGCGCCTGCGTGTGTGTGTTTAATATATTACAGCCATTACAAGTATTACTCTGTGTGCTTCTTTGAGTCAGAGACAGGCAGCATAAATACTTAAAGTATCTGACCTATTATTTGGCACTCTGCCTTTCCAGACCCGTACAATAGACTTTGATGGAGACACTTTGGCAAAGTGGCACAAGGTTACATGCCAAGAACTGAACTCTACTTAAACTGTGGCCTAGCTTTTGGCTTGTAATATTGAATACAATAATCAGGTACACGTTTCTACTTAAAAGACAGCACAGGCCTCTTCCTGGGAGCAATAAAGTAGCAGTTACTCTGCCGAGATGATGGATCCCTTTGTAATTACGGGAGCTATTAGCTGAGTTACAAAGCTTCAGTTGTGCAGTTTACCTCTGAAGTGAACACTTCATTAACAATAACATCAGAGAAGTTAGCTTTGTTGGAAAGCGTGCCACATGCATTATTGAAGAGTTACAGTAAACCACCCATACTGTAGGTGCATTGGTGGTGACTACAGTGTTAATGTTTTCTTAACCCCACATACAATACACACAGGCGGTTGGCATCCATGTCAAGCAATTGAAGCAAAGCTGTAGTCAGGATTTATGAAATTAATCCAATTTCCACCAACAACAGCCAGAAACCTAAAAGATGTCTCTTTTTTCTCTTTTAATTTTTTATGATTTATTTATTGATTACTAAAATAATGGTCTCTTTCCAGAAACATTTCCAGAATTATTGGTGGAAATCCAGAACTTAAATCTTTAGGCTTACATTTAATTTCGTAAAATGGAAATGGAAAAATGGACCACCAGAAGGCATGGGCTATTCATAGTGTTCATCTGCATGGTTTTGGGACCATTTCACTTCTAAACTGCTTAATCTGTTCAAGGAGTACAGCCTCAGTTTCTTTGGACTGGTACATGAACTCTCAATTCCTCCAAAATGTTTGGTGTAAAATGTTCTCGCCCGGCAGCCTGGGCTGTAACAACTTTTTGACTTACTTCTGGTTCTTCCTCGCCTCCGACAGCCGTAGTCCCAAGAGGTGGCGGCTCCGACTTGCCCGTCTCGTCACCACTGTCTTCCTCCACAGTCGCCAAGGCGGTGTTTCTGGTTAACCGGCCTCTCCCACGTCCTACACCTTTCATCTGGTCAGCAAACAGGCACCCCCTCCACTCAGGCGTGTTACATCCCACTTCTGACACCAAGTGTGGTGGTTAAGAGAAGAAGGAGGACAGGATAGATGCAGGGATATTCCAGAAACAGCACACTGACGCATCGCTTTCCACACAAGCCAATGTTTATTCCCCAGGTCACAGTTCAACAACATCTTGCACTCTTACTCTGCACATAAGATTCACACCCAAAACCCCAAACGCCACCGTCATATAAACCCAAGGCTCCGCCCATCCAATCCCCAACTGGCCTATCAGGGTACGAGTCTGTTGATGGGCAATCAGCCTGGTTAATACACCCCACCTGGTTTCCTCCCTCAGTATGGAGTCTTAATCACCAGGAACGGGAACCACCTGGTGAACCTAAGGGACACAGTCAACATGATGACATACCATGATTAACCCAGGGGGGGAGTTTGCACTTCCTCACACATCTAAATGCTGTATTTAAATGTGTAATATTTTGTTGGGCTTAAAGGAATATTTTTGACATTTTGGAAATAGTCTTATGTGCTTTCTTGCTGAGAGGAAGATGAGAAGATTGACACCGTTCTCATGTTTGAAATGTGAAGCTACCGACAGCTGCCACTTAGCTTAGGTTAGCATAAAGACTGGAAACAGGAGGACATGGCTAGCCTCTAAAACTAAATAATTAATATGTTGATACTAAAGCAAAGTATAAAACAACCTGGCACAGTAACGTCTTGGGGGCTAGCTGTTTCCCCCTGTTTCCCCCTGTTTCCAGTTTTTGTGCTAATCTATGCTAACAGACTGCTGGCTCCAGCTACCTATTTAAGGTTACCGCACACTTTAACCTAACTATGGCATGAAAGCATACACTAACACTTCACAGAATGTTAACCTATTAAACTACCTAACATTCCGACTCTCAAAATAGTGAAATTAGCTTATAAAATAAATAGAATGTGTACGTTTTTCAATGTAGAATATAAACTCATTCCAGGTTGAAACAGAAAGTGCTAAAACTCTGAGAGAAAAAACAGAGGACTTGACCTCAGTGTCCCCAGTAGTAGCTATGGCCCTGAACTGAAGGAGCTACACCTTCCTCTTGGCTTTGTGTACAGTATCTGTCACCGTTTCCATCCCAGCAGATCTTTTGGGGTTTGTATTTTGTTGTATCTAGGGAATGAGGATTAACATTGTTCTGGAAAATGTTATTCATGTCAACACATGCTTATAGTATTTGAAAACACCCTCTTACACAGACATGCACACACACACATACCCATACACACTAAGCTTATGAAAATGTAGGTCACAATTAGCTACACCTCCTGAGAGGTGGGCATATAGTTGGGAGTGTTGGCTGACTGGAAAAGAAAATGGAAATTTTCAGTCATGACATCAGTTGTATGAGGGATTTGATGGAGAAAATGGTTTGGTGACTTTGACCTATCACATCGCTTGGATCAAACTACCAAACACACAATTTACAAGCTAGTTTATGTCAGCATCCGGGTTTCATGAAAATATTTTGGGCAGATGAGAGAAGGAGGAATGGAAGAAGAAGCACATGGCAAATGGGGAATAATTATTCCCCGAGACATTAATTTTTTTGGCTGTTTATACAATGCTGATTAAGGAGGAGAGGTGTGAGAGATGGCTCTATAGGGAGACGTGAGGAGATCGTAGGATGGAGGAGTGGGACAGATGGAAGAAGCTGGGAGAGGAGGTGGTTGATGGGAAATATTATTCCTCTTGATGTTAATGTTGTAAGCGATGTCATAAACAAGTGGTGGAAAAAGACTGATGGAGCAACAGAATGGGAGAAGAACATGTGCCTGGATGTTAATGTTTAGAGGATGTTGATTAAAAAGTCATAGGTTTAGCAGCTGAGGGAATGGTATAAGGGAGACATAAAAGATGGGACAGAGGGAGGCTAAATAAGGAAAGTGAGAGTAAGATAATGAGACTGGATGGAACGATGCTAAATGAGGGAAAATGAGCGAAAATGATAAGCGTGGAAAACGGGTACTAATTAAGAAAAACATCAGAGAATAAGAGTGTAAAGTTTGGTAAATGGGGAATAACATTTCTGTAGATCTTAATTAAGGATACTGATTGAGGAGAAGAGGGGTGATGTTTAGCACCGCACAGAGATAGAGTTTAATAATGAAAGCAGGGTGGAAGAAGGAGAGTAAAATTGACAAGGCAGACAGCTGGAAAAGTAGAATTCATAAGCAATATAAGGCCATACAAAATAAAATAACTTCATTTTAAAAGTTCTTGATTGCTATGTGGAGCAGTCAATTAGGGAAAATTCTTGAATATATGAATGCAAAATTAGTTGCAATGAGGCTTTATAAATCTAACAATAAAGACAGATTTTAAGAAACAGCAGGAAAGGCTGTGAGAACAACACCAAATCTTCCTGCCAAAGACCGTTGGTCTGCTCACATCCATTTAGTTGCGTTTTGGGGGTGTTAATTAAAGACAAGTGGTGCGAGACGTTGTCATGGCTGAGCGCTCATTATACAACCACACTAGGAAATGGTGCGGTGACGTTATTAGCTGGTTAAATGGTGGGTAGTCGTGTTGTGGGGATGTGGGTTTATTGTGTGTTGGTGCTGCTCTTGCACGAGGAACTGTGTGTGCACTGAGATCTGTGAACTGCTACTGCTGTTTTTGTACTGAAGACAATAAAGTCATGAGGAACAGATAATACAAACACTGACTTTAGCTACAGTTACACCTAATTTTTATCCAAAATGTATTTGGCAAAACAAATTGGTAGTAGGCCTATGTAGACATGCTATACTTGAAGTTGAAGTACAGTTGAAAAATAAGAGTTTATGGGTTTCAGGTTGGATGACACGCTGCAAAACAGATAGAAATATTGCAATGCTTTCATTTTATCTTTTTAGGCTGACTATTTTACCCCAAAAAATCATTGCCATAGAACCCACACAATATCTAAAATAATTGCAGGTGAGCCTTTGGATAATCTCCACTGAATGCACAGCGAAACTGCATCAAAGTAATACATTTGAGGATGACATGAAGATCACATGAATATCACTATACACAAGATGTAAGCCACTGAGGTCTGCTTAACTAGCTAGCTACCTTTAGCAGGACTTTAAAATATTTTTATATAGTAAGACAGATGTTAGAAAGTCAGATATAGGTTATAGTGACCTTACTGTACAAAGCCTATGGAGGCACACATGCAGGCACACACAAACACACACACACACACACACACACACACACACACATTTTGCATGGTGGGTGTGATTTCCTCCACCACAATCTTACACTGAGAATTAGATGCTTTTGAATATCTGATGTAGACCAGCAGCATTCTCTCTCTCTCTCTCTCTCTCTCTCTCTCTCTCTCTCTCCCTCAGTATGTAGAATATTGGGTTATGGTGGACTTCAGTAGCTAACAGTGTAGATCGATGCAGCTGCTGAGAGTCTAGCTGGGCTTTAATGTGATATTCTGAGTGGACAGCTTTTCTTCAAATGCGCCTCTTAATCACATCACAGATAAATCTCAGCTGTTGGTGTCCTCTCTGTCTCACTCTCTCTCTCTCTGTATTTATGTGTGTGTGTGTATGTGTGTGTATTCAAGAGTTACCCAAGTGCATGTGTTATAGGATAATACGTTTCCTTCATTGCAGGCAGTTGCACATTTGGCCCGTAGTCAAAAATACAGGGTTTACCTAGGTTATTGTAAGGGTTCCACACTGTTAATCATTCTGTAGAATAAAACCTCGTATTGTCACCACGGTGAGATGCAAAATTTTCACAAATCAGCTGGCATGGAGTCACGAGTTACTTAGCAACAGAAAGCAGGTTTGCATACTCTGATCCAAGTGTAGATGAGCAGAAGGCAGGGAGACATTACGTACCTGAAAAAGATAGAGAAATACATTTTTTTATATTTTCACTGCAGGAAATACTGGATTGAATTACTATACAACACATGATTTATAAATGACTGCATAAAATTATTTATGCTTCAGATACAATGTTCTGAAACATACACTATTAAATACTGTAACGATTCTTATAAAATTGGCAGGGGGGCAAATATTCCACCAAGAAGAGGGAGATGTATGTGGATTGTGAGTGACAGAGTCGAAACATTATAAAGCCCCATACATTTAACATCTTTTCCACTGTAGAACAACAGGCAGTACATCCTTGATATGGTTAACACACTCTGCAGCTGTATATCAGTTCAAAAAGATTACATGTTCGAAGAATTTTGTCTTGCTTTGGTAAAATCACACAGAAACAACACATGAAGTGAACGATTCATTAAATTGATGTACTGTTTATTTGACATAATGTCACATCATCAGGCATCTCGCTTGTTTGTGACCTCATGCGAAGAAACCTATAGTGTATCTGAAGCAAGATGGCTGTGATTAAAGTGGATTTCTTCTCTTCTCTGTCTTTCCTCTTTTCAACAGTCGTCCAGCACATTAAGAGACACAACATTGTGCTGAAGAGAGAGCTGGGAGAGGGAGCCTTCGGAAAAGTCTTCCTGGCTGAGTGTTACAACCTCTCACCTGACCAGGAGAAAATACTGGTGGCAGTCAAGGTAATCTCATGGTCTTATTTTCATTTTTATTTTATTTTACTTCAAGCTGAGAAACACATTTCAAAAGTAGAGAAAAGATTTTGTGTAACTTTCGGAAATTCAGTTTAGGAAAAAACAAGATATTCAATTGAATAATTTGAACCTACACTTGACACAGACGCTATTAAGAAGATTTTATAGAATTTTGAAAATCTGTTTTCCACATTATAACAAAAAGGCGAGTCCCAGACTTCCAGAATATGTTTTAATAGTATATTTTCTATTGCCCTATTATCCTTAAAATGTGAGATTATACAGTGTAAGTGATTGGGGGATTGAAGAACAAAACATCTGTGACCAAGTGTGTCAATCACTTAATTAACTTAACAACACAAATGTAATTTGTTCAAGCTATTAAAAAACAAAGACCAGACATATAGAAGGGCAGATTTTCTTTGTAAAAATAAATAAAATATTAAGTTTCAAAATGAGATATTTTGAGAACCCCTGCTCCTACAGAATGATTGGTGCCACCAAAATAAAGCCCATAATGTCATTATTGAAGGCAAAGTTATTGCTTTTGCTGCTATATTTTGCAACGAGATCTGATGCCAGAAATACATTTGAAATATTGAACAGTTTACAGCGGATAATCTTGTGTTCCTGAAATGGATACGTGGCGTTTTGAAATGAAATCCTTCGTATTGCGTCTGCACAGCATATAGACTCCATGTTGGCCATCACCTCACCTCCATTTCCTCTGCTATTGTTAGAAAGTTGTTTCTTTCAAGAGTTTCTCTTTGAGCGAAAAGGTGGAATTACACTGAAACCGCTGACGTCCGGGGTCAAATTGAATGGTTTCCCAGAGAGCATCCTCCCTTCACATCCATCTCTCCATCAAGGATGCTTTCTCTCCTGGTCTGCGGTGAAACAGGATCTGATTGGTGAAGAACTTCTCATTAACAATACATGACCTGTGAGAGACCCCCCGCCCTCTCCTTCTGTCCTCCTTCACCCCCTCCACTTCCCCTGTCTTCCTCACCTCTAACTCTCACCTGCAGTACTTTTTTCTCTCTCCTCTGCAGTTCTTCATGCCACTACTTTCCTCTCCTCAAATCCTCCACCTTCTTTTCTCTCCTACACCTCCGGTCTTCTTGCAGCTTAGCTCTAAACCGTTCGCTGGTGTTTGCTGCCAGCTTAGCTTCAGCTCAGTCTGAGCAGTCTGTAAAATATGCACCTGAAAATCCCAGGAAGCAGAGTTCTTGGTTGTAGAACAAGATGTTGTGTTTTGCTGACTGCGTGTCATGTCCGGTAAAGCATTATATAATCAGCACTCAACTTACACTAAAAATAAATTGTTTTTCTCAAACTGCCATAGGCGTGGCTCCATGTAGATGTGATGCAGATGAATCATTAGAGTCACTTCATTGATTTAACTCTCTCAGTTATTTAGATTTTTTTCTTTACAATTAGCTAATGTACCTGCTTACAGAAGCTGCACTCTTCATTCTCGTCCTTTTGCCGTGACTCACGATTACTCTCCAGTTGTCTTTTCCTCCTCTTTGTTGCTGCATCAACAAAGAGAAGATGTGATGAAAGCTGGTGGGGATACAGATCCTTCAAATACATCCTTCTCTTCTCCTTGCTTAAAGGGTCGGTTCACCCAAATTAGGAAACAAAACTGAAAGGGACACCGTTCACAGTGAGGCCTCTGGACAACCCAGAATAACCCATACTGGAAGGAGATGTTGCTGTATTGGGATGAAAGCAGAAATCTCACCTTCAGATTTCTCAAAAGTTACATTATGGTGTTTGAGCACATGAAACACGGAGAGGTCAACCAATGTCCTCAGACATGGCTCTCTTCTTCTCTCTTCTTTCTGTGATTTGGGTATGCTGACGCTTTAACTTTTGGCGAAGCAGTCTCAGCACCAGACTTTTGCTGATGCCCATTGTTCTAGACGGTGTGAACTGAGGGCACAAATTAACTTCTGTAATGTAAATGCCATATTAAAGAAGATAGGAAACTGAAATGCCATGATATATCAGTCCTATAAAACTGATATTGGCATTTTGATTATGAAAGCTTCTTGCACACTGTTTTGCATTCTCTTTTGCTGACTTTCTGGAAGTTTACTTACAATTTCTGCAAAATTTTGATGGAAATAATATACATGCAGCAGTTTCAAGATTTACCTTTAAATAACCCCCTCCCCTCATGACTACATTATTCCTCATGTAAATATACTGAACTTATGTTGCACTCTGTCATGCATGCTACATGTACACATTACAATAACCTACACTCACTAATAGAGCTTAATGGGCCTGGATTTATAGGCGGCTATCAATCAGCCAGTCAGCCATATTACAGGAGCAAGTTTTACTGTTACTGTGTGTTTCTGTATACACTGAAGTGCCAACAATCACAGGCACATTTTAACACATGCAGATGGACATAGCTATATAGACGAGCCAATATGCATACCATCAATCACGAACACCTACCACTTTCAATATGTTGCCTTTACACATGTAAATGTGAGTCACTACATTCCCGAGCTAGAGGTTGTTGATTGCTTTTTATTTGTCCAGGGACCCGAATGTGCGCAGCCTGCATGACTAACAGTGCAATATTGTGGCTTTTAGCCTGGGAATTAATGCAGCACTGAGTTCAGAGACTCAGAGTGTGATAGTTCATACGTAGATGTTTCTGCTCGCACAGGCTCTGTTGTAACTTTCCTGAATTCAACCTTAATATGATTTGCTCGATACAGTGATGAACATTTGTTACAGTGGTCATTTGATACATTGAACAGTTCAGTTAGCTGACTGAGCCAAGTGGTGCACTGCACGTATATTCCAGGAAAAAAAGAACATTTTTTTTCCTTTAATCAAATGTGGTATCCCAGATTTCCTTTTACCAGGAGAAACATTTGCATACATGTACAGCATGTGTTGTGGATACATTGTATTTAGGCTCCATCAGTCGATGTGTGTGTTAATAGTTAATTCTCAGCATGTGAGATCTGAGATCTCATCAGAAGAAAGTCAGCCCAGTCAGCCAACCCAGATTTCCCATACATGTCTGATATCACATTTCAAGCTGAGATTGCAGCATATGCTTTCATACAGTTGCCATACTGTAATAACCCATATAATCATCATGTAGTATCATATTACAGCCTGTAATATACATGACCGAGCCTCTGTCTCATTATTCATGATTGGGTGAATGTGGGTGGGTGGGTGGAGTTAAAAGTCCAGCTCATTTTTCTGAGGTCTCAGCGCTCTAGCTGAAAGGTCGTGGGTCATTTCCTCCTCCCTGAGCTTTCTTAGTGACTTCTCCATGTCCTTTAAACCTATTTTTGTAATAGGAGCTTATATCTGCAATGTTGGTACCCAGACCGACAAACACACACACATGCGCACACACACACACACACACACACACACACAAGGTGGAAAGTGAACGTATATCCATGTCATATACTGTAGGAAGACAATCAATTATTCATGTAGGACAAGAGGAAAGTTCTATAGTTTTTTTTCTTTTGATGTCAAATGAATAAATATACCCTGTATCACTTTCATTTCCTGCAACACTCTCTCGCTCTCTCCCTCCCCGTCTCTCGCTCTCTCTGTCTTTCACACACACTCTTTTTCTGTCTCTGTCACAGATGCTTGTGTTACACAACCTTCCTGACAGGTTTCCTGATTCATGGAAGGGAGGCCAACAAAATGGAACCAGGGAATACAATGAATGTAAACAGTGTTGTACTTTGTAATGGCTTACATTAATATAAAATGTCTCAATTTTCTTCCCTGCTTTGCCACTGTATTAGTTCTTGCTTGCTCGGTGCCAGTAAGTTGCTATAACTCACTTTTACAAGGCAACTTAACTTTTTTTTTTAGTGGACATCAGCCAAATAAACTGGAGCCTGAATGGGTCCAATGTGAAAATTACTAATTGGCAATAGTGTACGTGTCCTAATGTGTGAGTTTTTCATTTGTCAGTTTATTAAAATGTCACATCTGTGCGTGTGTGTGTGTGCAGACACTTAAAGAGGCCAGTGAAAATGCCAGGAAGGATTTCCACCGTGAGGCTGAGCTGCTGACCAACCTTCAACATGAACACATTGTCACTTTCTATGGAGTCTGCGTGGAGAGCGACCCTCTCATCATGGTGTTTGAGTACATGAAACATGGAGACCTCAACAAGTTTCTCAGGCATGGCTCTTTTCTGTATTATATAAAAATGTCACCTAAATGGCAAATGTTACATTGAAACATTTTCACTTCGCTAAAATGTCATCATGAAAGCAGACGGATAAACAGAAAGGATTCAGCTCAATTTTCTAAATCGTCTCTCTTTGAGGGGCAAAGGTAATATTTTATATGGCTGACAGCTTGTATCGCTGCACAGGAAACACAAATGACAGGAAACAACATGACTGCAACAAAACAATAACCCTCCACCTGTTCCATTGCAGGGCTCACGGTCCAGATGCAGTTCTGATGGCAGAGGGCCAGACCACCAGACCTGTGGAACTGACCCAGTCTCAGATGCTGCACATCGCCCAACAGATAGCATCTGGCATGGTCTACCTGGCATCACAGCACTTTGTGCACCGCGACTTGGCCACCAGGTTTGTCACTTACTGCGTTGTACACTCGGTGCTTATTTGTGTGGCTTTAATGAACATTATACAGGGACATTTATTCAGACCCTTCTACATTTTATGGAAAATCAGATAATGACAAAGTGAAAACACTCTTTTTGCAAATGTAATATAATAGAAATACTTGTTGAATGAATGGTGTTTCCTTTGGTCATCCTTGAGATGTCTGTATGTGGAAACAGTAGACTACACTTCACATATTCAGTCATATGAACATAATTTATAAATGCACAAGTCAGTCCCATTCATAGTAGCCAGCTTGTTAACTTTGTTAGTATACCACCGAAAATATGGCAGCAGCTGAAAGAGTCCAAAAAAAGTAGTAGCTATTAGAGAAAACATAAGTAGATATTCTGTAAAACAACAGATATCTATGGTCTATGATGGTAGATGTTAACCACCCTACAGTGTATGGCAAGCTATATAACATCTTTATTTAAAGTCACCACAACATCTTGCTTGTGCTCTGTACTTAGTTTGTGTTTGGTTATGTTTGTTGTGTAACAGGAACTGCCTGGTGGGTGAGAACCTGCTGGTAAAGATTGGAGACTTTGGCATGTCCAGAGACGTCTACAGCACTGACTACTACAGGGTAGGTGTATGTGTCGATATCTTTTCTGGCCCTTCTTTTAGCCTCCCTCCTCCCTGCTGCATGGGTCCCTCTCTGCTCCTCCCCTGCATGGGCATGACTGACTCCGGCAGAGTTACAGTCAGAAGCTTTTTGTGGTAGGCCATCTAAACTGAGCGTAGTGCAGTGAAATTAAACATACATATAGCTGTGTGCAGCTCACTTTGATGCCATACTGTATATAATTAAATGGGCTCAAGGGGGAGGGAGGATAAGTAGCACGCTTTGTTTGTCAGACTGTGTGTAAAATAATTGGATAATTACTGCACAGACGGTCAATACACACCAGTTGTACAAAACATTTTACATAATAATTTATTCTCTATTCTTTTGTTAAAGTGTTCATTTTAGATTTAAGAATCTGTTGTTCGCCAGAGACCTACCAAGCAGATAGCTGGTAGGTCTCTGGAATAAATTCAGAATGTCACCAGAAGAAGCCATATTGTTAGTATGTTGTGATTTTTGAATGGCAGGGTAATGACATTCAAGGTTTTTGAAATATATGTACATTAAATATTACATATATTAAACATATATGTATATTATAAGACTACCTTAACATATAACTTAAGAAAGGGTTATATTTTCACTGCCAATATTTCTGTGATATGTGTATCCTACATTCTTTACTGGAGATTTTGCCTATTAAATATTAAATATGAACCCACAGGCAGTTTCAGGACACAAGTTGAATCTACTGGGGTTTTTTTCTAAAATCCATTTCCTGAAAATGTTTGATTTGTGACCCTGAAATAAGCAAAAAATCTATTTTAATCTCTTTTGAGAAATGTACAAAACATAAACATTTCTAAAATGTTATAGCATGAAACAAACATGGGGAAACACAATCTGGTTAGTCCTAAAATTTCCAATTAAGTAAATTCATGATTCAGTCATTTTTGTTGTCAATCAAACTCCAAATTCAAATGTTTTGAGTCTGATATAACCTGTATACAGTATATAACACAGACTATAGAGTTGCACCAAACATGTATACAGTACAACAGGAAGTGTAGGTCAGTGGGATGTAACGCACACAAAGACACACACACCCTGACCCATCTTAGTGTGATGTAGAAAGGGCTACTTTGCAAAAAGGAAAGAGAGATGAAATGCAGCTGTATTTATAAAATGGGCATATGGGTGCACATTTGGTGTGTGTGTGTGTGTGTGTGTGTGTGTGCGTGCGTGTGTGTGTCTCTGAGTATGTTTGTGTGTTGCAGGAGTATTTAACCGTGTTAAGAAAACTTTCAAGAGACAGCTGAGAGTGTGTGTGTGTTTATTCTTCTATACAGCAATCTGTCACTTTTCCAAAAGGCACAAATCTAATAAATCGTACTGACTGATTGATAGTGACTGTCCATTTTTCCTGCCCTTTCTCCCATCCACTGTGACAAACTGACATGAGTGACAGTGACAGAGAACTCGGAGGAGGAGGGAGCAAGGGGGAAAGAGGGAAGGAGAATGATATTTTGGACAAATAACTTTCATAAAAATAACATTAAAGATAACAATGATCTATAGGCCATTTCACATAATTCAGCAATGGCATTGATTGATGCATTTTATTTTTGATGTAAAGTTATATTGCTACAATAATTAGTCTTGGGGAAGGAATGCTCTCTGTACTTAAAAAAATACAACAATAAATAATTTTTAGTTAGTTAAGAAAAGCAGTTTTCTAGATAATAGCTTGCAATCAGCAGATGTAGCCTTTTCTTCCATTTTATATACACAATAAAATATATAGTTCAATAGAAATAGAAATAGTAGTGCATATACATGACAGTAGCATGCGAATATCAAAAGATTACAGGTATTTTTTTCCTTTTTCTCGTGATTATAAAGATACTTTATCTGCAGTAGATATATATTCCTATTATGCTGCTTGTTAATCATATTTTGCTTTGTTTCCCCACATGTCGAAAAGCTTTCACGACCCCAGATCTAAGCCATAATGTTAAAAAGATCCACATGGCCACAGTCATTCTGTATTCTAAGCACATGGAAAATTGACTTTTCATTAGTCTTTTTCTGAACGCTGTTGAGATTTAATTTGGAGTAACTAGTTGTGCACGGCATCAAATTAAAGATGTAAAATATTAAGGCCTCTCCTTTGTGGCGTTCTTTTGTATTTTCTCTGTGTGACGACACAGATCACCCCCCCCCCTCCTCCGTCCTTTCACCCCTCCTCAATAAAGCTAAGCGCTGAGTCTGTAGTCATGGCAACGGGCGAAGGCAGCGGTGGCAAGCCTTGGAGTTGTATCCAACGTTTCTCAGGAAGAAAAGTAATCAGAGAACTTCTGTTTAGTATGCTGAGGCAGTACTAGAGTAAGAGAGGGGGAGAAGGAGAGAGGTGGAAGTGTGGGAGACGGAGGCAGGAGGGTGCCAAAGAGATGAAAGGAGAGAAAGAGCTAGAAAAGAGAGAGATGGAGGGAAAATGGGTGGGAGGCCGGGGAGGGAGAAAACAAGACACAAATAAATATACAAAAGGAGAAAAGGCAGAAATAGAGCGGTAAACGAACATACACATGCCGAGGTGAGAGAGGGGAGGTCTGCAGGAAAGGCAGGACAGGATAGTCAATAACAAAAAAATACATGCTGCATCTTTACACAGCAGAGAGCTGATCAGGATATCAGAGACAGAGAGACACAGCAAGAAGTGACAGACAGAGAGAGAGGCAGACAGACAGCAAAAAGCAGAAAAGAGATGCAGCATGGTGGGAGATAAAATACACAGAAACAGCCATGTTTCAGCATCCAGTAGAGACAGAGAGGTGTTTGTGTGCATGTTGGGGGGGTTGTAGAGTGTAGGACCCTAGTCATGCTCTTGCGTCAGACAGGAGCAAAGATGAGTCATAGAGGAATTGCAGCCCCCCCAATGTGTGGGGAAATAGAAGCGCAGGCGTAGGACTGAAGAGGCTGTGGTGACGTCATTGAATCCCCTGTTACACAATGAACCTGACAGAAGACGACAGACAGGATGCCTTGATTCAAACCTTTTCATGCAGCCGTTTTTCAGCGTGACTGTGTGGGCGTGTGGGTGGGACTGCCCTCGCAGTAGGGGACGGTGAATGCACATATACATCTGTTCATTTTCTCCCTAAACTGATTTCACGTCTAAATGTGTAGGATGAAAGAGAATGAATTGTCTGCTTGGGTTTTTAAGGCTTGAGGTTTTTACGCTGCTGACACAGACTGTAGAAAAAAAAACTGGCAACAGAGCAGAGCTAAACAATCTCTACGGAGTCATTTGACTTGTGTGTGTGTTTTTTTTAGTTTTTACAACCCATGTCTGGGACCCGACCAACACAGACAAACAGCATCTTAATGGAGCACCTGGAGAGGAGCAGTTATCTGTGCAGGAGCGAGCGTGCACGTGGACAGACAACATCACGGCTGTCTGTATGACAAGATAGAAGTCACAGTCTCATTCTTCTGCCCTCATTATGCATGTAGATGCACAGCTATGCACCCAGCTAGACACACTTTCAACAAAGGTGGCAGTTGGCCTATGAAGGTTTTATTGGATGAAGGTCCACGTAGGAAGTACAGCACAGTAACAGTTAGCCCAACGGTAACCTAGCAGTTGCCTAGAACGCCAACATGTTTCTCACAAAGAAAATGTCGTTCTGCACTAAACCTGACACCCAGGTGCTGTACTATCATGTTACAGTAAACTTATTTAAACAAACGTTTTCGTTGTAACGTCGAGACAACATCATGAAGCCAAACAGGAAAATGCAATATTACCCGTTATCACTTGCATCTGGTGCACTGTGCATAAAAAATAACACTCTTACACACCTCTGGCAAGCCTATAAACATTTTAAGGAAAAATGGCTCTAGAATTTGTTAAAAACAAATATTTTTAGGAATACCAGGGAGGTGAGCGCTTAAATGAATTAAATTAATGAATTGTGTAAGCAGCCCCAACTGCTGGTGGGAGAATTATCATTGTAGACCATTTACACATTGCAGATCAACAATAATAAAAAGAAATACCTATGATAACTCTCTAACGAGGGCATTTGGGGTGAAAATAAAAGATGCTTGTCAATATCTGCTTGGTCACAGGTCTGACAAAAGGCTAAATGTAACAATGGCACATGAACTGCAACTGCTATGGAACTGTGCCAGTAGTGGTTGCTACTAGCAACAGCATTGCTGAAACCAACTGCTGCTGCCAGATGAAATGAATGACAGGGTCATTTCTCAACACAATGTGATATCTTGAATACCTGATGATGTGTATTTTTTTAAATAATATTTTTATTTACAATTTTTTTCAAATTAAAAAAAACATTTGACCTACGTGATGAACATGAATTCAGCTTCTCACCATGTTACGTTGAGCACTTCAGTAAATATTGTGATGTACTGAATCTATAACGAGAAAATGCAGTGATTTGAAAAATTGCCACAATATTTATTTTGTCCAAAACCCTACTTCAAATGCCAGCTGAACGTTTTACACGAGATCTTTTCACGAAAAATACAGCAGCTGCTGTCAGAATTCATATTGTTTTTAACATTTCTGGACTTTCAGTTGCAGCATCAGTAAAATAAACAGCAGCATGTTGTGTAAACGTGTATGTCAGCCATTTCACTGTATTTGAGACGGGCAGAAGAATTAGCTCTATTCTCCAGGAGAAAAAAATAAAACACACACACCTTTCTTGGAAAGAGTTTTTGTTTCCATAGCAACACAGAGAGCAATTAAGGTAGTGTGTACCAAAGAGTAGGCGGAGTTAGTCACTTATGCCCCTCCTACACTACATCCCATAATGCTTTCTTTTCTAACTGGCCCAGTTGCCATGGAATCCACAGCCTCCAGGAGGTCACTACAAAGATCCCACAGCCCTCCTCTGCTTTTTTTTCTCCCTCCTCTTTTTTTAGTCTTGCCTGTAACACTCTGGTCTGTCTAGCTGAAATGATGCATATTTATAAGACGGGGAGGGAGAGAGACAGGCAGGCGGGCTTAGAGACAGCGAGGGAAGGTGAGAAAAGAGTGAGAGAGAGAGAGAAGGGGAGCAGCAGAGGAGACAAAGACAGATGATGAAGCTACTGACAGCAAAGAGAAAACAGAGCAAGAACTGATGACAGAAAGAGATGCACCGTCTCTACTTCAGTGAGAATCTTTGAAAATGTTGAGTCTCCTACTGTTAACGTGACTTTCTTAATATTTGATGGCCCCTCCTTCCCAGTGACAAGAAGATTTAATCTGAGGCTTTCCCTTCCTGTGCCTTCATTTGTTTTCTTTCCTCTGTTTCCTCTTTCAGATCATCCTCGTCACTACCCATCTCCTATCTCCTCATTCTCTCTCTGCCTCGGTTAACAAACATTTTAGAAAAAAAATGTAGCCCAGCAGTTCAAGAGCCCAACATTAATATTTCAAACCATCAGGGGAAATAATCAGCAATGATGAATAAAATAAAAAGACTAATGGCTATGAGCAGGTTCAGACACATGAGTGAATAAATGCTGTCATATAACTATCTATAGAATAAACACTGGCTGTGTCCAAAATCACTTTCCCCTTCTGAGACTCTAATATTAATCACTGTCTGTTTACTATGTAGTGCACTATATATTCACAAAATTCCCACAATAAAACAAAAACTAGTTGTGTGCCTGGCAACAATCCCACCATGCAATGCAACACATATTTGTGTTGCATTGCATTTGTAACTGCTAAAATTACAGTCGGTTATGATGATTAGCTACTCTGAAATCTCAGTTTACTGGATTGAGCTGCACCAAGATCTTTGTAATCCATCAATAAATCTGTGTTTGACAGACAGTATATTTGCATTTGAGAACAGAGCATTATAATTCTGAATTCCAAAAAGGAAGAAAACGTGTATGTTGTAGTAAAAATAGTTGTATAATGTCTTGTAGTGTATATAATGTAATGTGTGAAGTATTTGTTGCCTAATTTTACAAGATTCCATATTATCATTCATACATTATAACCCCTGTACCGTGCACTGCTTTGGCAATACTTCATTAAGACCATGCCAATAGAGCACATTTGAATTTGGCAGACGGAGAAATGCAAATAAGAAACAGACAAACCAGCAGCAAAACATAGCAGGGAGAAAATGCAAGGAGGGCCTGGTTATGAAGAGTAAGGGCTGCAGAGATGGAGGCAGATATGTTTTCCCAGGCGTACCAGTGAACACGATGGCTATCTGCGTGTCCGTGCACATTTTATTGCTCCATAAAAAAACCCACTGACTATCAAAGAAACAGGCCAAGTGTGGGTACCAGGCCATTAATAGCAGGCATAAACCTCAGAAAATGGATTGTGCTATCTGTGTGGAGTAATGGAGCGCAGGTCGGTGGGTAGATTCATGTTTGGAGGAGAAGTACGGGGAGAGCAGTTGGAGGTTAAAAAGTCAAGCACGGGCATGTCTAACATTTCTGACAGAGGACCAGTGTTTTATTACGACTGGCTGCCAACAAATAAATGTATGCAAATATAGCTTTTATCCAAACATAATGCTGCAATTACATCTTAATTAATGTGTGCCTGACTGAGGCTGACTGAGGGGGCTCACTCACCTTTTGTCTCTGGTGAAGCATGGAAAGGTTTTCCACACTCCTCATCCCAGTAGATTAAGCCCACAGTCACAGTCTGCGAGAGCCTCAGCAGAAATTAAACTGTGGGTGTTTATGGACAGTAAAAAACAAAATCAGCAAATGAATACAACAATCAAACAGGTTCCAAAGGTTCAGTTCAGATTAAAGCTTAATGAAATGACCTAATGTCTTTCAGAGTGTCTGTGATTCCTGCTTTTCCCGAGAATCGCTGGAACTCACTCCACTGTGTGATGCCACGATTTCAATCAATTTAAATAACATTTGAATGGATGGCTGATCATGGACAATTCATTTCTCACATTTATCCTCTATTTGTGATCTGTCGCCAATTAATTAGTGTGTTCCTTGTCAACTCAATGCTCGTATTCTATGACAGAGGGTACATAAAGCAATGCTTTCTCACTACTATACCCTTCAGTGAAAAAAAATGATACACTGATCAGGAGTGAGAGGTGTGTTACCGTCACAGAAATGATGCAGTCTACCTCAGGCAGCGGTTTGGAGGAGTGAAATGTTTGCTGTGCTAAAGGTGGACTGAAATTCCTGAGTGAATCCTTCCTGAAATGTGGAAATCTGCGTGACCATGCATCAGAAATGCATGATGGTGCAGAATAGAAGAGAACCGAGTATAGTATGTCTGTCAGAGGACGATGCTTTTTTAACAGCTCTCTAAATCTTAATTTTCCCTTCCGTTCACTGTAAAGTATACTGACTTTATACTCTCTTTCTTTGTGCGTGTGTTGTATTCAAAGGTCGGCGGTCACACCATGCTGCCAATCCGCTGGATGCCCCCTGAAAGCATCATGTACAGAAAGTTCACCACGGAGAGTGATGTGTGGAGTCTAGGAGTTGTTCTCTGGGAGATCTTCACCTATGGGAAACAGCCGTGGTACCAGCTCTCCAATAACGAGGTAGAGCACAGTCACTTCTGAACTCACCAGCAGACACAAACTCAAAGACAGGTCACGGTTTGAACAGGCACCCACCCTGTGAAGGCAACTGATCCCTCACAATGGTGTGACGTGTAACCTAAACAAAATTAGTTGAAGTCAAATGTACGGAGCAACATCATTTTATGTAAATGTAACCATGGAAGAACCTTCAGCTTAATAAGTGATGGCAAACGAGATGTTGCAGCCGCGTGATATGAGGAAACAGCCCCTCAGAAATAAAACGAAACATTTCAGTAACATATCAGTTTGTCATAAGTATACGTTGTGTGAATGTTGTGGCCCGAGTCATCTCATTATATGAAGCAGACATAGGGAAGATAGTTTAGAAATTCAAGAAGTTGTTTGAATTAATTGTGAGATACAACACAGAGCTTGGAGCAAGCAGATGTTACTTACGTTTTTAGTGGAAAGGAATATTCAAACCCTGTTTTTCTAAAGGGGCTCACAAAAGTTCCCATATTTCTTGTCATGGATCTCACTGAATTTTGTGGTTTTGTGGTTCAGGATTTGTTTAACTGACACAACATCAATTACACTGAAGATTAGCTTCTCGACTAATTAATCAAATGTTTGTTCTGTAAAGGTGTTCAAAAATAGTGAGAAATGCCAATTTCCTAAAGCCCAAGGTGACTCCAGATTGCTTGTTTCAACAAAACAGATCTAAACCAAAGATATTTAATTTAATTTAAGAAAAGTAGTAAATCATCACATTTGAGAAGCTGGAACCAGTGAATATTTGGCATTTTTGCTTGATAAATGACTTAAACTATTAATCAGGATAGTTGCCATTTAACCCGTAACAAGCATTAAGACCTGTCTGTGGATTAGATACGTTGAAATGTGTCTAAATGATGCACAATATATCAAGAATAATTTTATTGAGTGTTGCAACCAATAAAAAAATGTGGATTCTTGGTCTTGAAGATTTCACTCAGTGTAAATATCATATGGCTTCAACGAACAGCTGGAACAAGCTGATAGAAATATCTCTGACACAGGCAAACAGTGTGGAATAAGATTTGGGATAAGAAGACAATTTTAAAACTGCAAAAAGGGAAACAAAGATCCATTTGAAAAGATCTTCAGCTTTATTAAACACTCGCCCAAATTACAATTACTGATATAACAATCACCAAGTTTGATCTTCTGAATTATACACGGCCAGCCGAAATGTCTTTGGTGCATGTAAGTGTAGATAATAAAGGAGCTGTATCAGCAAAAATTCCCAAAAATGAAATAACCTAGTAAACAAATAAATAAATAAATAAGCAAACAATTGTGTCTGAATAATTAATAACACTTACAAATCTTCCATTTACAACACTCTGGTCTTGACCCGGTTTCCATAAAACAAAGCTGTATCAGAGCCCTTCAACCCTTCACCGTCACCTTCACCTCAACAACCACATGATGCCCTTTACTCTGGTTGCAGCTTTATGACCATATCAGCTGCCGCTTTTCTCCTACTCACTGTGGTTACATTCCAAATTAACCTTTAGCCCCTTCCACGGTCTTCTTTTCCCGGCTTACATATATTAAATCTCTCTCGATTCACAGTTCACTCACCTTCTGACCCAAATCTGACGCTCAACATATCTTTTTACACAGGATATTGGAGTCCAAAATGAGAGTCCATTATTTGTCTACTGTCACAAACTGATTACAATCACAGAGTGAGGAGGTGCTCGATTAGCAGACATGATGACGCTCTTACAAACGGGATTGTTGATAATTTGGAGATATTGAATGATAATCTTCAGGTATTACATTTTGTCAAATGGATATATGGCAATTTGGAGGATATAACTGTTTGTTGGAGCTTAATATAAGCCATTAATTGGTATTCATTCCACGCACAGAGCAGAGTGTATTTAATGGTGAATTTATGAAAATCTTAATTATATCACGCTATTCACAGTATAGATATGTTCCAAACTGCTGCCAGAGAATCATATACTGAAGAGAGCTCTCTTATGTTTATAGTAGTTTCAAAAAGTCTCCTTTCCTTGATCCACAAATCCTTATCCTGAAGTAGACTTAAAGCTGAAATCTTTATTTTTTAAATTAATATGTAAGTCTTCTTGTGCCAAATAACAAAATTTCCTCTTACGCAGCTGTTGAGAAATTGGATTGGATTTGTCTGGTTCACTACTCACAGTGTCGTCTCCAGTGACGTCTCACTTCAGTAAATAATTTATTCACAGTGACATTTTCACTGTATGCCACTGCAGAGAGGCGAAACAGCTTCACCAAGCGGATGCTCCATCATTTTCACTGAAGTTTGAACTTGCAGAAAGTGAAAGTGAAGTTCAGCTTGAATTAATGAGGATGTTCCTGGGGTGTTTTTTTGTTTGTTTCTTTGGTTTTTGGTCCAAGACTACCACTGACATAGAACTTCATGTCTGTCTTTCTTCCCCCTGCAGGTGATTGAGTGTATAACCCAGGGCAGGGTGCTGCAGCGCCCCAGGACCTGTCCTAAAGAAGTATATGACCTGATGCTGGGCTGCTGGCAGAGAGAGCCGCACATGAGACTCAACATCAAAGAAATCCACGGTCTGCTCCTCAATCTGGCCAAGGCCTCGCCTGTCTACCTGGATATACTGGGCTGAACACAGGAGGAGGACGGAGGAGAGTCTTGGATGTCTGTGTGGATGGATGGTTACTGTATCTAAGTGTGTATGTGCATTTGAAGTTGCATGTGTGTGTGTGTGTGTGTGTGTGTGTGTGTGTGCGCTAAGGTAGTGACACCTGGGAATGAAGTGTGCGATGCTCGTGCAAGTGTGCGCGTGCGAGGTACCGCTGTACAGGATGTGAAGCTATTATGAAACTCTTAAAGGCAATCAAAAAAAATTCCTCAAAACCATCCCCAATCGCCTCTTTTCCTCCTCGCCAATTTCCTCTCCTTTGTGCATCCCTACTCTTTCACCCCCTTCCTTCCCGTAGAGACATTTACGAAGCGTAATTGAACTTTGGAGGGGAAAAAAAAAACCCTTCTCACTTCTTCTTTTCAAATGCTTTAAACTGACTGGGGCTAAATTGATGAAACCTGATTAAAAGGACTTAAATTTAGTGACTCATCCTCTTGCTGCCTGTCGGACAACAGGACTCGTTTGAACAGCCGGAAAATTTCAAGGAGGCACAGCGCGGGAAGATTTCCGGAAGTTTTAATCCTTTGCGTGTAAATATGAGACGTTTCAGAGGAAATGGATGTGCGCGATGAGCCATAAAGACACTGTGTTTTCCCCTCTCACCCTGTCTGTCTTTCTGTCTGTCCGTCTGTCTCTACATGAGTATTAATGTCAGCGTTGATCCAACACGCCCTGTGGAAGAAGACTGCAGAGGTGTTGATTAACACACTGCTACACATACAGTACAGATTGACTGAATGATGACCACAAAAAACAATGGCAAAGTAAACACAGTGTGGTTTTCTGCCTGGCAGACGACAAACAATGTCTTCTGGTTGGCTAATTTCAATGATTAAAAAAAAAAGGAAAAACCCAATCACTAACAATACAGTGTCTGCTGAAGCTGAACGGAACTGCTGTGGTGAAAAGATAATTCAGGAAGAAGGCTGAGGTATTGACTTATAGTGTAATTGTGAATACTGAAAATGTAAAAAAAGAAGCTTGATCTGTCTGGCACTGATCTACAGCATCTCCTCATGCAACAGACTGATTTACATGGTTCTAGGAATATATGCACTGATATCTGCATACACTGCTTTCTGTGGCCTCGGACCGCGCTGTAAAACAGCGCAGGGTAACATGATGCCTACTCCCCCCCCCCCCCCCCCCACCAGCCCTCTGAACTGACAGATGCTTCACTTGTGATGTCGAGCGCTCGTGTCGGAGGTCAATTGATTCATTTGTCCGCAGCTGTGCAACGATCACGAGGTCTCGGTGTTGGGGGGGTTGAGGAGGGTGGGTGTAAAGGTTGCAAAGGGAGACCGGGTTTGGAGTGGTCAGATCTCGGTCAGATGTGTGGGGGCGGTGGTGCTGTGGAAGGTGTGGTTCATTTGGTCAACCCATATTAAATCATCAAGGCTCTCAGCACTCAGACATCCTTGAAAACCACATCTGTGCTAGAGGGGATGCACACGAAACACACACACACTCTCTCTCACACACACCCACACACACACACACACACACACACACAGTCTATACATTATCCTATCATTCCTCCGTCCCCACACACACACACACACACACACACACTGAAAGACACTCAAAACGGGCCAAGAAGGAAATTGAATTGTGCATGTTTTATTATTTGAGCGGTGCAGTGCTTTAGCCAGGCCTCGTCCACTGTAATGGTGTAATGTATATTTCATTACAGCCTAATGGGCTCCATTAGCACAGTCTCCTCACAGACATTCAAGACTTATTGTTTTATGGCTGAGAAAGAAGGATGGCGGGATGGAGAGGTGAAGGGGAAGAAAACAAAGAGAGGGGCCTGGAATGGAGGAGCAGTGGAGAGGAGAAATAAGAGGAGAGGTAATAATGCATAATGGGAAGAAATGGAGAGGACAGACGCAATGGGGTAGAAAGGAGAAGACGATGGGAGTGAAAAGGTATGAATGGGTCACGTGGAGAAAGATGAAGGAGAAAGAGAAGACAGAGGAGTGAAAGAAGGGGGAAGAGAGTAGGTGTGAACTCCTCAGGGAGAAAGTGAGAGTGAGCATCCATCATCACTGTGGCCTGCAGATGTTCTATAAGCCACAATTTCAACTTCACGCTCCCATCACATCCCTGGCCTAAACCACACAGACACACACACATTTTACTGGCAATCCACCAACAGCTTACACAGAAAATAATAATCCACCACACATCACCATTATTGAGAACGGCTTCACTCACTTACAGCACAGCTCGCATATCTGGTCAAAACGCACACAGACACTGTATATACAACAGCTCACATGCATGCAAGGGAACACATTCAATGTTTGTTTTGGCATTTTACTACGGCATATTTTACTCTTTACGGACATATTAGAAAAGTCACAATCACTGCGGTTTCACTAACAGCCATTTTAATTAGATGTAAAAACATCAATCTGGAAATATGTCTAGTTTGTTTATTAACAACAGCACTTGATGGTATTGATGTTTGTGAACTTGAAACTGTTGATTTTATTGATTTATTTATAAATTAAGAAGCATTTTGTACATTTCTTTCTGTATCTAAGGTTGCCTTTTGCAACAACACACTGATGGAAATTGACCACTGGTTTAATTGATTATGGTTTAGCAAATGTGTAACGATAATCTCGAGTGTATATATATTTTTATGCCCGGCTCCCCTCTCAACAGCTACCCAGCCTGTCCTCATGTACAGTGTGCTCTACAACAGGGATGGATATTTCACCAGTCTGCCACATTTGTAGATTTAGTTTGACACATTGCAGAATTATTGTCACCTGTCAGAGCATGAATGCACGGGTTAATGGCTGCAGCATTGACAAGGCAGCTAACAAGGTCCTCAAAATCCATCCCTGCTGTATAGTCAAGTAGAGTTTCCACTCAACACAATTCAAAAACTTGCCACACAATAACTCAGTGCAATAACAGAGGGCAGAGGTGTGTGAGGGACTGTGTGCGAGCTGGAGAAAAAAAAAATGGTGAGAAACAAACACAGCGCATATGAACGCCTCCGGTGTCAAAAGTGTAGTGTAGGTCGAAGCAACATCCCAGCTGGCTGCTCTGTGTGTGTACATACAGTACCTGCCCTGTTTCCTTTTTATTTATTTTTTAAATAATGAACTGTGTCAAGCTGGACAGCGGTGATGTTTTGACAGATAGGTAGAGGCTGTGAGAGGGGGTGTTTGTCATGATGACGACTTCTGGAGCATTCTGTGAAACTTTAACTGTAACTACTGACTGAAGATCGGCCGCCTTCGCATCGATGCCTCAGATCAAATGTTTTTGGTCAAACGAAGAAAAAACAAAGGGAGGAACACCAACAACTGCTGTACGAATGGACACCTCAGAAACGGAGGGACTGACAATCACAGACTTCTCTCTCTCTCTCTCTCTGTCTCTGTCTCTCTCTTCTTTAAGTGGCCTACTGTAAAATAGACTATTCAACCAACTTTCCTCTTATGCTGCCTATACTGTACGTGATAGTCTTAAACTTTGGTCTCTTAAGAAGTGCTACTTTTTCTTTTTTTTTTTTCCTTTTGTAAAGCGAGAGGAACGAACAAAAATACATGTACAAATATAAATAAGCTGCTGAAAGTCACAAACTACTGTGTCCCAGACTGTGTCAGTATCTAGATTGTACTGCTTTGCTACATGGGACTCACAAATACACAGAATAACATATAGCAGCCCCCGGGAATGCAGAGCAGTGTTTGCTCATTCTCCCAGTGGTGTGTGTGTGTGTGTGTGTGTGTGTGTGTGTAGGTGTATGTGTGTGTGTGCGTGTAGGTGTGTGTGTGTGTGTGTAGGTGTGTGTGTGTGTGGGGAAGGCTGATTGATGCTGGAGTGAAGTCAGGAGGGATTCAGACTCCAGCCAAATCCTGGTTCAAATGCGGTGAGATTCAACGGAGGAATCAGCAATCGATTTGTTGTCGCTGTTCACCAATTCATGATAAATGACTTCACCCAGTCGTGTTGGGCTGAGGTTGGTATTATGGCAGCTAAGATTTATGGAATCACTCAGTTGCTTTATTTATGTCTCCAAAATCAGCCTTCTTCGCAACACAACTTACTAAAGCCTGGGTTCCACAGAAGTATATCAGCAATATTAATGGATATTTTCTGTTTGCCCATGGCCTCACTATAACATAAATATTGGGCTGAGTTTGGGCTAAAACCACGTGACTCAGTGAACTTAAGCATATTCCACACACAAATACACATCCCGACTTTGAGTGTGTTCTGATCCATATCACATTTAATCCCCCCTCTCTCTCTCTCTCTCTCTCTCTCTCTCTCTCTCTCTCTATCACAACCGCTCAGTCACATCACAGTCTAAGCTAATAGAGCTGAAATATCATAAAGGCCATCTTTAAGATTATGTTTGAGCTTGGATGCTTCTGGAGCCCCCACGCCCCGAACAATGTAATTCCACAAAAACAGCTTCTTTTTTAAAGAAAAAAGAAAATGAAAATGTGATTTGCTATATTGCAGTATTTGCTATATGTTTTTCAGTATCCTTTCTTTTTTTTTGGATCTGTGCTATTTGTCTGTGCTTCGGGGGTTTTGATGCTGCCATCCTGGTAGAAAAAAGAGGAGGGTTTTGTGGTTGTTTGGATTGTAAGAGGCTTAAAATAGGACACGGGACAAAGTGATGTAAGGTCTCTGTATGAAAGAGATGTTAAAATGTTATTTCAATGCCTAAAAATGCTCTTCGAAATGTAAGAAACATCTGTATTGCAAAGCACACAAGGTGATTAAAAGCTGGAAATTTTCTGATTGATGTAGCTAATGTCTGTCTTTGCAGGCAGGTTGTTATCTGGTATAGTGAAGCAAAAGTGCTCTGCTGGGGAACACACACACACACAGAAACACACACCAGAGGGAAGTTGTGCAGTCATGCAGTTGCGTGGTGGAAATGATCATAGTGATGATGATGATGATGATGATGATGATGATGATGATGATGATTTCTCTGTGAACGTGGACCGGTGTGTCCTGATACAATGTAATTAATAAAAAGTGTTATGTCACATCAAAGCTCCTGCAAGTGAATATACTGAAAAGTTAACTGTCTGTGTGTGTGTGTGTTGTGTGTGTGCGCACCATCAGGCTCTTTCTGTTGAGGGCAAGGTTGAGGGGGTATAATGCTGGGAGACTAGGGGTCGACCTCTTCAGTCCTCCTGATATAACTTAAAGATAGACAGGGATTTACAGCCTAAAGACAAGATCGAAAGCGCAGAGGGTCGATAACGTACTGCTGTGTATGTGCATGTGCCTGCGCGAGTCACTTTGTAAGAAACAGAGGAAGTATTCATGCATGCTCAGGGCAATGGGAGGGAAACAGAAACATATGCTAAATTGAAATCAGTGATTCTATTAATCCCAATATAAATCAGGTGTCTATAAAGAAAAAAGAAAAAATAACACTTGCTTGGTTTGCAGATTAGGAGCAAGGTGAGGGCTTTTGCAGCAAATTGGACAGGAGTGTACGTCTAAATCCCTGATGCAATTAAGCAACAGCTGAATTAATATGTTCTTCTTACACAGAGCTCTGTCTACAATTTATCTTGTAATAAAAATGTCTTTAGAAAGGAAATGAGAAATGCACAAGGCGGCATAAAATTCACCTTGGTGTAAGAGCGTGGGGTGTGTGTGTGTTTGGGTGGGTGGATGTGGAGGAAGGGAGAGTTCCTAGACTCAGCATACTGTTTGTGTGTGTGTGTGTGTGTGTGTGTGTGTGTGTGTGTGTTTGCATGTGTACAAGTGAAAGCGAATGGTAGTGCTCTCCTTGGTGTACAGTGAAGAATTCCTGTACCCAGCACAACAACCTCATAAATAACGCTTTTAATCAAGGAACACACACACACACAAACACACACACACAAGTTGTAAGGATGAGAAAGGCTATAAGAGCTGATCTACTGTATGTCTTGGTAAAACAAAAACAGAAGACCGAGCAGCATCTAGGTAGTTCATTTGCAGAAATTGTACAACGTGTAACCAAAGTTATATTTTGGAGATTTAAATCTAGCTAAACATGTTTGTCACAGCACCTCCCCTGCTTTCTGCCTCAAGGAAGTATTGCTATCAATTAATACATGCTTAACCTCAATAGTTGTAGTCTAAAACTGTTCTTCTTGAGGAAAATGGCGCGGTAGGTGAGACCAGAGGACTCTACAAGAGTATATTAGTTTCCTTAAGCAATTTTAATTAATTAAGAGTGATTTCCTTTAAGTACGTATTTAAGTAATACTAATTTGCTTTTTGGCAGATTGTTTTGGCAGCCTGTAAAGGCTGAGGTTTGGGATTCAGGGCGCGTGAGATTGACTGTAAATACGGCTCAACCCCCAGATCATTAAACATGCCCCCCAGAAAAGCTTTCAGATGTATAAAAATCTTCTATTTGAATGTAAAATGGTGTCTGATATGATATGTGAACATGCAAATATTTATAATCTCAACAGTTTGCTGGACACAAGGTTTCTCCTACTTCACTGAGCAGTCCATTCTCAGTGTATGTGCACTGGAGGTTTCAGGTTCTCACGTCACAAACTGCCTGCAAAGTCACAAACTCGTAGGCTTACGTGGACGTCATGAACTGACATTTAAGGTGAACGCAGAGAAGCTTTCAGCAGGCGAACGTGAGAACAGCCTTCTGGTGTACGTACATCACTCTGTGACACTCAAACATCCAAGTGAAGTAACAATAAGAAACACACATTTTTGAGTGGAGGAGGTCTTCATCCACTCATCAACATAAATGTGCTCTGCATAACATTTAAAACACATCATTGTCAAATCATCCTCTGTCTCACTCTGTTGCTAACACAAATACTACCTCAAACACAAACTTCATTTTTTGTAAGCTATGTTTTTATTCTGTCAAAAAAGCCCATTATTGCCCTTATGTACTCCCCCTTTGCCTCCCAGCCATTTCTTAATTGCATCTGTTTGGAAGTCAAGTAATCTATTAATTTACTTGTAAAGCACTTAATAATTGCAGTGCCAAAAGGTTGCACGGTACCAAAATGTAAATTATATGTGTAAATGACAACCCCAACTTATGAGAAAAGTTGATGTGCTCCCACCAAACCTCATTATAGAAGAGAAAGAGACCTTGCAAAGGGCTTCACTGACAGGGACGGCCAGGCAGGATAACAAAGAGTAAACATTGATAACAAAATGGAACATAAACACAGAACGCTGTCGGTATCAACAAGGTCGTGACAGGAATGACAGCTGGTGCAGACATTTATGAGTAGGCAGGAGGGGGGGAGTCATAGAGTACAAAGGATGCTGACGCTGCCCATCAGGACATGATGGGGAAAAATCCTTTTTTGAACAATCAAACAGTAATCATTATTTTGACCTGAAATAATGTTGAGCTCTGATTGTAAGTGAATGCAACAAACAAAGAAAGCAAAACTCCTAAGTATTGTGTGTGATTTAATATAGGCAGTTAAATGTTTTGGCTCATCCTTCAAGCAAATAATTAACAGCAGTGAGTTTAAACTAAGCGCGACCACGGGCAGCCAAGCCCATGATACACACTGTTCATAAAAGATGAAGAGAAAACACATAATTTCACCAATGTAAAAAAGTGTGGGTTCATTTGGGAGATGTTTTTGTCACGGAGATGTAATTGTTGTTTCAATGGAGCTTATATTCCAACAGCAGAAAAGCTTCCTCTACCTGAAAATTGTACCTGAAAAAATTCATTTCAGGTCACATGGAGTTCAAAGCCCGACAAAGCCTCTTGTAAGAGCTGTGAGACATCCGAAAAGGTAATATGTCACCTGACCAAAGTGACTGAAACCCCCTGCAATATCTCAGCACCTTTTGACACTTTCCAGCAAAAGGAAATAATGGCCGCCAAACCAGGGCTTAGTGTCTTTATCAAGCGTGCTGTACATCAAAGCCTCCGTAATGCCAATTCTAAGTATAGCCTGCCTCTGCCTTAATACTATACTATTAGTCCCAGAGGATCTAAAAGCAGCAGGGAAGAGCAACTGTTGCTTGGAGGAAGTGTGTCATTATTAGAGAAACACAGGCTTGGAGAGACAACACACAACAGAACAATGTCTCAGCGGAGACAAAGACGAGGCGAGCCGAAGCTGCCTCACAAAGACGTGGACCAATTAGAGATTTTGAAAGGAATGACAGGCGGTCATTAGTGGTTAATCCCTCACTGCTGCACCTGTGTGGTGACATCATCTCCAGGGAGCGTGCATGTGGACGTGTTCCCCTAAAAATGTGCACATCTGTTTGTATGTGCAAACAGCAACGTAACGTATAATGAACGTGTTTTTGTTCTTTCTGAATATTGTTGTTTTGTTTTAAAGCATATTCATCTTCACTGGTTTTAATTTTGTGTGCTCAGAAGAAGAGGAGGTGAGATGTATCTGTCTGTCAGTTATATACTACTAGACAGCAAATATGTTTAGGCAGAAATATTATGCCACCAATTTATATAATTTATCAACATCATGAAGAAAGGTTTGTAATGAATGTATCTGCAAAATGTTGACTCAGTACGTATTTCACGTGTTTTCTTGACAATATTCACTCACAGAAATGGAAGCATGTTTTTAGGGTTATGTTTAGATACTTACGTTAATGTTAGGCAAAGAACTGGGTCTTGGTTTAAAGCAAAACTATACTGTAAGTTGAATTATTGCAAAAAAAACGTTGCCACACTTGGCCGAGGCTGAAAAGTTGGTGTATCAATAAAACCAAAATGCAACAAGTAAAATTAAAACAGACTTTGCAAATAAATCATGAGGTGCATGAAGCATGTCACTCAAACATAGACTTTCCCACTGGAGAAACAAAAGATTGCGACAAACGAAAACATCAGACAACATTCATTGATCCCGAGGGAAATGTAAGCATCCAGTAGTTTAAGCGACACATACAAAAACACACAAGAATATGAGAATAACAACACAAAAACACAGCCGTGAGGTGATAGTTTAACTTCCAGAACTACTGGAATTAAGTGTATTAAACTGAGTAAGGGTGCACGTTATAACTAAAATTCAACTCTTCTAAGAGGAGGAATTGTGTTATTTATTCTCTCAAAAGGTACATACTTTCGCATTAATACTGAAAAAGTCACAACACTTTTACTTTATTAACATTTAATCGACTCTTTCATCCTTCCAAACCTTAACTAAAGTGCTTGTGTTGCCTAAGCCTTACCACATTCAGGGCTCAGTGTACAAACCCCCGATCTCCAGTGACAAAGTGTTGTTCTTTGTACAACCAATCTCCACCCTGATCCCCTCCCTATGACTTGGTTGCGGCTATAAAACATAGAGCATCCTTTTGTCGAAAAAAAAAGTTTCTGAAACTGAACAGAATCTTGCAGAAACTTCATCTCCTACAATGCAAATTAGCAGCATATGAATGTAATTTTGAGGAGACAGGGCTGATTTCTGTTCCCCTGCCAGTCTTTTCTTTGTCACAGGCTTTCTGTTGGATTGTTTAATTATTTCAGGTAAGCGCATGAGGCGGCTGGAAAATGACTAGAAGTAATGGCTCACACAAAATGCATTAGATACAGATACAAATATTAGGGTGGCTGAACAAACACAGATATGATTACAATCAACACCTCCTCAGATGCCTCGAGTGAATGCCAACGAAAAAGGCACTCTAAATACACAAAAATGCTCTTTCCCAGAGGAATGGAAAACACAGACAAACAGGACAACCTCGTGAACAAGCCATTCCTCATCTTCTGTCTCCTCCTGATCCTGCAAGAGTTTCCAGTTCCACCGAAACGGAACAGCCAGTGGCTTTATCAAGATTTATGAGCTAAATCATCATTGGAAATATAAGACACTTGTTGGGTCACAGGGGGGAGATGGGAGGGGGAGCAGGCAGAGATACAAAGAGAGGGGGTGCCAGCTGGAGAAGACGAGGAAGAGGGAGAAAGGGGAGACAGAGTGAGAGAAAAACAACAGAGAAAGAGATGAAGAGAGAACGGGCGATAGGAGGATTCTGGTAAGAACAGATGTCTAGACTTGATCCAAAAAAGCAAACATCTTCGGTCCTATCTTTTATGCTCCTGCTGTTTTCCCCTCTAAATGTGCTGACATCCCATTTGAAAGCTGTTATCAAGTGAAACGCTCTAAAAGCAAGCAGAAGTGCAGCAGAGATAAAGGAGCTGAACAGACTGGAGGCAAATGGAAAATGAGGTGAATCTGAAAGTCCATCAGCCGTTACGTTACCTGACCCCTCCTGACGACACACTTATTCCCCCCCTCAGGAAAACAACAATGACACATGAAAGACAGAGAGCTCAGACCAAAGCAGCACACAAATCACAGCGGCGGTTCACATGCTGCTACTGTATCACGAGAGGTCAAAAGGCTCAGGAGCGAGTGGCGTGTGTACGTCCTGATATCTAAAGCTTCGATGGTATTATTCAATGCAAAGCAAGAAAGTTCAGTTTACTTGTGTTCTGTAGTTGAAGAGTGCAAGAATACTCTACTTTCTGTTACGCTGCTTTTAACCTAATATCAGAGTAATTGCACAGGTTTGTCAGTTTCAGGTTTAATTAAATATCTAGACCTTAAAAGGAAATGCCGGTGTTCTTAAACCTGGGCACGATTTTTACAAATTTTGGGGTCTACGTGGCTAATATTTACCATTATTTTTGGAATTTGTCCTGTAGATCTCCTCCACCAGCGTCGAACGGGCTGCAATGGCTGCAACGTAATCCTTACGGCAATTGCAATTGATACTCTGCTTCAATCAAAGTGTAAATATTGAGACAAATATATATATTACTTCCCGAAATGTTAAACTATTTCTTTAATGTATTATGTTCAACAAAAATATAAATGACACATTACAGTCAGTGAGCTAACTAAACATCCGTTATGTCCATACCTTTATCAGGGCAGTACTGCCTGTTTTCTGATCACCTCATTTTACCCTTTAATTCTAACCCACCTGTTCCGTAAAGATGTGCTGAATATTTTATTGTGTGGATGTGGAACCCCCCCCCCCCTCAGCTTTAATCAAAATTCAAACTGTGAAGTGCTTGATAAATGCCAGCCCTCATTATTTTGCAGCTTGTGCCACCTTTAATGAGCTTAGCGTCTGTCCACTGAACAACACGACACTCTGAAATGACTGCTGAGCCGCGTGTTATTGCAAATTGAATCAACTGTGTCTTCAACTGCCGAATTTTCATATGATTGACTAATGAATTGACACAAGTGACGCAAGCTGAACTAAATCAGCTTCATTTGTCCTTTCTGAGACCATAATGATAACTGCTTGGGTCTTTCCTGTTGCACACGGGGATGTTGGATGTTAGAGGAGGTGCGGGAGAAGTGGTGACAAGGAAACAGAAAGGGAGACATGATGAGAGGGGAGATGGAGGGTCGCAGCCGATATGCTGGGAGAAAAGATGGAAATGAATTGTTTGCTCATGGGTTACAATAAACACATTGATGACAGAAAGACAACGAAAGGAGGCAGCGACGGGGAGTGAAAACAATCAGTCGAGTAACGGACAAATAGCAAGAGAGCAATTACAAACCAGGTGCAGACAATGCAATCAAGCACCAGGAGCCAACAACAGAAATCACTGGGGAGCCTGATGCAGAGAGAGTGATGGAGCAGGCAGCAGAAGAGAGCCAGTGACTGAGGGATGGGCCTTTGATGGAGTCTCATCTGGAGTGTTTATGACGAGGCAGCGCCAGCAGCGTAATGAGTTGACTGATCTTTCCTCCTTGCCCCGCTGGATCAATAGCACTGTTTTGACATCCTACATTAAGCTCTAACTAATTGCTAGATTGCTAAATGCTTTTAAGAAGGAACAAAAAAAAACATATCCAGGGCAATCAATAATGCAATCACACCAGTGACTCTCCTGTACTGCCAAGGGAGGACGGACGTGCTGCTGTGTGTGTGTGTGTGTATGGAAGCATGTGTGAGTGCAGTGAGTGTTAAGGGCCAAACTGTTACCTGGTTCATGAAGTGTAGGACTTGTGGCTGCATCTTATTTGTGTGTGAGTGGTGTTGGGGCAGATGGGAGTTGTGGTCAGGGACGGAAAGCGGTGGTGTATTTGGGGTTTGAACCTCGGCAGCCTCGGCGGGACAGTTAGTAGACTTGGCTCACAGCTCCGCGGCTAAACCGCCAAGACTTTAAAACAACGCTCACTGACAGGGGAAATGAGCCTCAACAGCTTCAATTAATAATGTCTTTGTGTGTATATGGGTATTGAAAAAACAAAAAGAGAAACTGCCAACATGGCCCTTACGTCTGTAGTTTTTGTCAATGTCAACATTTTAACCACAAAAGATGTTATTGAGCATCCAGCATCGCTATGAAGAAGGGTTCAAGAATCACTGATGCGGTCACTTTTCTCGGTGATGTTCTTAAAAGCTTCAGAACCTCCGCAGGTTAGCTAACCCGCATGCTGCTAACCTAGACTCTTTTGTGTTGCAGCCCTTGTTCCCACATTTTAGCGATTAAGTTGCTGAATACAGTGTTATTATTACCAAATATATTACTACAAAGATAAGACCCAAGTTGTATCAAAGCAATTCTGTCTCTTGCTTTCTCTCTTTGCTTCGAGGATGAGCCCATGAGGAGTTCATAACATATGATGATATTACAGAACAATAGGTGAACAAGCACAAGTCTGTGTGTTGTTACACGCCTACATGTGTGTGTGTGTGCTCAGCTTCCAACATGTTTTTGTTCTGGACTAACGGGGTGAGGGATGCGCCGGGTGTCAACAACGGATGGCGCTCTCTTCTTCTTCTCCACCTCTGCAAAACAGTGGGGGATAGAAACCCCTTTTCATGAATTTTTCAGGCAAGAGGTGCTTCTCGTGGCCAGAGAGCCTCTCCTGTACAGTCGGTTCATGCATTTTTAACAAGGAGAAACACACCGAACAAAATGCCACGGTTTTAAAGTGCAGTTATAAGGGTGGCTGACCTGGTGTCTTACCATTTTCACAAATCACACAATCCTTTTCACACAGCCCGACTCGGGAGCCAGTGATGAACCATGAGACGAATTGAAATGGAGGCCCCCCGAAAAACGAGCATGGAGGATGAAACCGAGAGGGGAAGGATGCACACACACGACATCCTCAATTCAGTTTCAGCACATAAAAGAACAATCAAAACAGCAGATGATATTGGTTTGGTGAAATTACACTGAGGCAACCAGTGTGTGAAATGATTTCCGTGAACTCCCAGACTTGACCTTTAAGCCATGTTGACATTAATTTCAGGCGCGCGGATTGTTGGAGAAGCTATTGGCGTGCAAATGATATCATGAAGACTTTGATTTGCTGCTTTTCGCTCTTTTATTTAATATTGAACTGTATATTTTTAGGTTTGGTGCCTTTTGGTCAGACAAAACAACACAGTTCAAGATGTCATCCTGGACTTTTGATAGACATTATTTATTTATTATTCATTATTTTATGACATAATATGCTACCACAAAACTAGAAGGTGCGGGATGAAAGACAAAACCAGCAATGAAAAAAGAACAAAATATGCGCCTTTGCACCTGATTTATTATTTAAGCTTTTGGTCACAAGATATAGATACTGCCAGAGATCAACTTTTTTCATTTTATAGACCAAACAATTAGAGCAAAACATTTTATCGATTAGCCTATAAAATAATTGGCATAAGTTGCATTCCTAGATGTTTTGAAGAATGTTTTTGCTCGTTCTTTTGTAACGCCCTCAGCTATTATTTTCAGCAGCTACACTCAAGCTTATTACATTCTTCTGATTGAGAACAAATCACACATTTTCTTCTCGCTCAGGGAAGGAAGGCATGCATTCAGACATTGTGGCCGCTGCACTGAAAAGGGGGAAAGTGACTCGCACAAGGGAAAATCAACAGGAGATGCTGAAGGAAAGATGGGAATTTCAGTTTCATTTCCTCCATCCAGAGTTTCAGTCTGGGGGTTTCTTTCAGCGTCCACAGGCTCATTACCATTTAGCATTTCTTTCCCACTCCTCATCTTTTCACTGCTTTTCTTCCTTTCCTTTTCCATTACGTCGTCTCTATTTGTCCCCTTTCTCCTCCTCCTTCTCCTCCTCCTTTGGCTCCACCCCTGTCCCTGACTGTTCAGCTTCTCCTCTCTTTCCATATATCTGCTATTAAAACAACTAAATTATTAAACCTATAGTGATAATCAATCAATAACACTCTTTCTTAGAGGGATAGACCGCTTAATAATTGACTAATCCTGAGGGGACCTCAGCCCCAAATGAGCATATGAGTCTGTATGTGTTTTGGTTTTTGTGTGCATGAGTGTGCATATGTACACCCCCTTGGAAGGACCCAACCATTTGCATTTGTGTGCACCTGTATGTGCTTATTCGCCCTTTGATTGAGGCGAGTGTTATTGAGGCAGACTGGCTCTGATGAGGGTCATGGAGGACTAATTAAACCCTTAATTCTCATTTCTAGAGAAGCAGGAAAAGGGAGTCATCAATGGATGTAATTAGAATGACTAAACCACAGGTGCAAAAGGGTAAACAAACATAGCATGCTACGTCACTCTTCAGTTGGTTTTTACAAAATTATGGAGACTGCTGATTCATATACTTTAACATCTTTAAACTTTAATTCCACAAATGCAGAATATGAAGGATTCTCTGCAGGGATTCTGGATATTCCCGGCTCTCGCCCTCTGTCCCTCCATCTAAACATGCTTTTCTCTCTACTTACATTTCTCAACCTCTACAGCGAGATTGTCCTCATCTGACCCGGAAACAGATAAGTGACATACTAACAAAACAACATAGTTGCTACGTGTGTCCAGTGAAGCCAAACTTCCAGATCCTGTTCTATGAAGGATGGAGGTCCTTTGAAGTCCAGGAAAAGTTGCAAGCAAGTAAAAGATGCAAGGAAAGTAATACAGTGGGTGTAATTAAATGTGTTGTGATTACAACTTGTTTCCGCTGCCCCAAAGTGGCCCAAAACATTTAGATTAATAGTTTGTTTTCTTTCATTCCTGGAAAAAAGCAAATAACCATATTTTACCAAAATGTCAAACGGTTCATTCAAAAACAGCATAAGAACTCTGGTTAATCGTGTATATGCACTTTTACACATTTGACAAATTAACAATAAATTCAACAAGGTGCTTTTTTTTTTCATAATGCCAAAATTCAAGCACTCCTTGTGAGTGAAGTCAAACTGTGATGTGGCTCTGCGTTTGTTATAATCAGGCTCACGTATTGTATTTCGTGTTCAGTGGAGCTTGTTGTATTGTACACACACTCTGATGTATTGTGGCTCCTGTGAGTCTTTGCTCTTAACATACCAAAGTGCTTTGAAGCTCTTTCAGTCAGGAATTCACCCCTCATCTCATCTCTGCCTCCTGCATCGATAACAACTCTCCTGTCAATTGCAGCAGTCGAGTACTGGCTGCCTGTCTCAATCCTTATATTACATCCTAAATCTTGGAGGAGGGTCACACAACTGCTACCTCTTTGCTGATGGGATTGGAGCTACCTATTACCTTGACAGATACTCTTGTCAGCCATTGGGGTCACGCAGGAGGTCACATATTTACGCCTTTGGGGAATTAGAGATGTTTTGATTGACAGCTAGGGGGAGGAGAAGACGTAGCATTAGCAGGGATTATGTCATATATCCCAATTGTTTTAAGAAAAACACTGCAGGAAACCACAATTCAGTCCCTATCTACAGCCAAGATCTGAAAAAAGTGCATGTTCAGACTTCAGAAAAGGCGTTTTGATTCACTGGTCAGATAAGGGATGCTTGGGTCTTAAACAAGCCTGTCTGTCACCTGTCACACACTTGAATTCCCAACAGTCTTTTTGTTGCTGCTGAACCATCGTCTGCTTAAGATTCATTCGTCATCCCGCCATCTCTCCTTTGACAATTACCCCTGCCGATTAAAGAGAGAAAAACATGCACATACAGATGAAGGATGCCGTAAATACTGGCTTTAAATAATTATTAGTGTTTGCAGTTTTACATTAACAGTTTAGATGCACACATACAGGAAAGAACACTGGCCCTGAAACCACATCGCACTGCAACACATATGAAAGGCTACAAGACAATATAAGCAAACACAGGCTCCTAATTAAGTTCACTACCAGATAATAGTTGGAACATTAGCTAATGATTTGCCTTTATTTATTTATTTATTTTTGCTCATGTCCCTTTCAGGGCTCCGTACATCGTTGACCCTTGTGGCACCCACTTCAGCTGGGGGTCTCACCAGCCTTCAACCTTCCGGCCTCAGGGGGCAGTGATCAACCCATTAAGATGTGCAACCGGCAAAGATTTATGTTTTATCAGAGGTGTATTATTATTAAGTGTATTATTCTGTTTACCAAGAGAAAAGGCTTCAGGGATGGTTGGTTTGGCAAACGTACGCCTGGTTAACTGCCAATGTTAATAAAGAGCAGTACACAGCCGCTTCCCTGAGTCCCGAACTGTGCAAAAGCTCACATAATCTGCATCACACTATGTCACTGGACTATGTAACACCATGAGCCACAACTAAAACAACGTGACTTTGTTTTGTCGTTTAGTTCTGTGAGCATTCAATATTTGCTTGTGTCGTCTGAAACTGAAGCGTGTTTCGGTATTTGGACGTGTTTCCTATATTTATGGTGCATTTTTCTGGTGCTCCATACGTGTTGTCAGATTGGTGGACATGGGTTCTCCATTTTCTTTAGCTGCAGTGCATTGAGCTCTCAGGGCCACCATACTACACGCATATCTACAGCAGACGTACTTTAACTTACATATTAATTACACTCCTGAGACAGTGTGTGTGTGTGTGCCAGTCTGTCTGTGTGTGTGTGTGTGTGTGTGTCTCTGGATCTATCATCACCACTCACTCTCCAATTTGTCTCGTTCATTAGTGCCTAACGTAGTGTGTTGTCTCTACCCTGGCGTCCCATGAACTCACCCTTCTTTATGCGTTATGCTAAGTGTATCTGTGTGTTTTATGCGTACATGTGCATACTGTGTTTAATGTGCTGTTAAGTCTCTGTGTTAACCCTGAAGGTTAAGGCTGTTGACCTAGCTGGCGTCTATCCATCGACGTCCCCACGTCGCCTTGGGCTGGGGTCTGACTGGACGCTGACACAGGACTATTAGAGCTGTCTCTTTGTCTTTCTTTTCTTTCACCATCTCTCTCTCTTTGACAGAAAGCTAACACAAGAGTACAGAGCAGTCCCTTCATTCCTTCTCTCATTCTCGTTTTCATCTCTATCTCTATCCAAATGTCTGAATCTCCATTTATTTTCTCTATCTTCCCATCATTTCTCCGCTACATTTTTCCCCCGTCTTTACACTTTAATTTCTCTCCAATTTCCAATCTACGTGCTGTAATTTCTTTGCCATTTTTTTTGCCATTAACGTAGTTTCCAACACTTGCGTGTAAATGAGATGCAGGTCTCCAGGTACTGTATCAGGTACCTCACTGCTGCCGAGAAATATATTCCCAACAAATATCATATATTGACAGCTATCTGTGTACCCCTGAATTTGTCGATATGCTGCTGTGGAGCTTTGACACACTTTCCCCTTTTTGCAGACCGACAACATTCATGCTCCAAAACAGCGGGGCCCTTTGATGTAGAGGTGTGTGTGTATGCAGAACTTGTTTGTGTGTGTTCGTCCATCTAGTATCTCCAGAGTTCTGCCTATGGAGCAATATATACTTCCTGTTTCCTGCTTTGTTGGCCAATGATAACTTGATACACCCTGGAGAGGGCTGTGGGGGCGTCAAGGCGGGAAGTCAAGGAAAAGGAGGATGAGATAGGAAAGGAGTCGAAAGAGATGGGTAGTAAAGCAAGGCTGCATTTTGGTTGTAAGTAAGAAAAGGAGTCATGCAGATGAAATGATCAAATCAGTCTCTTTTCACATTCGCTCACACTGTAACTGCTCAGATGTTGCGACAGTGTGTCCCACCGCTGAGGACACAAAGCCGTTCGTTATTCAATTATTTTTAATTGGTTTCAAGTCCGCCTCATTTGCATATGCATGCTAAGAGGGCATCTTATTGGAGGAGAGGTGGGAATGGAAATGGGTTGAAAAGCACCCAGAGAGGGAAAGAGGGGGAGAGAGAGTTGTATAAAGGACGGCTAAAAGGAGGAATGAATGAACAAACAAGTGAATAACGGACGGGATGTGAGTAAGTGCTTCTAGAAAAATCAGTCTCTCTGGTTACCACGGCAACGAGAGGTGCAAGTTGGCTCCGCTCCCCACGTAACCAATTATGTGTGTGTGTGTGTGTGTGTGTGTGTGTGTGTGTGTGTGTGTGTGTGTGTGTGT
>JAVQJF010060299.1:0-19371 GCA_036023855.1 Gadopsis marmoratus
GTGGCAAGGAAACACTGCCTTTAACAGGCAGAAACCTCGAGCAGAACCAGGCTCTTGGTGGGCGTCATCTGCCTCGACCGGTTAAATGACACAGTACTGGCAAATCATTATCAGCTGCACCTGACAACAACTTCTGAAAGCTATTGGCTTGCATCTTACGCCACAGCGTGTGAGTGCATGCTTTTTAGGACACGCCAGACTCACTAATGAGATGGTGAGAGAAGCCTGCTGACTTTTACAAGTGTGACCCTAGATTGGTGTTGGCAACTTGAATAATCTAATCTTTGCAGTGAGGTAGGGACCTAAATAGGCTGCTCTGCTGAGGTTAGAGAGTCTGATATCTCAGGTCACTGGGCTTCACCTTAAAGATTGAGCTTTATACTGTGAAGGTATATGGAAGTGCACATACTACATGTTTGCCTGCTGTGTTTGTTCCTCTCCCACACACACTCTCTGTTAAGTCTTTTACTTTCTCTTGTCAGTTAGTTTGTGATGACTTTCAAAAGTCATGTGCAATGGCGTCTCATTAGCCTGACGTTGGCCTAACCTCCAGGCCGCTCAGAATGAACTTGGATGTGGATTAACAGTGTTAGCAGTGTGCACTGATTGAAAGCATTTTCGGTCATGCTGGACCAAACCTGTTTTATTTATATAGCTATATTATAACAGAGTTATCTCATAGCACTTGTTAATATAGAACAAGTCTAAACCAACTCTATATGTACAGACCCAACAATTCCACCATGAGCAGCACTAAGAGACAGTGGCAAGGAAACACTGCCTTTAACAGGCAGAACCAGAACCTGACGGTCATCTGCCTCGACCGGTTGGATTGAAAGCGAGAGAGAGTGAAAGAGGACGCAGCACAGTTCCACATACAGATGTAAAGCAACGGCAGCTACAATGTTACTGATGTTAAAGTAAACAACCAACAGTATCAGCAGCACAACAACAGCTACACTAATAACAACAGTAGCAGCAGCAGGCGGTCTGCATCCACTGGACCAGACCCCTGTGCATCCAGACTCCGCAGAACCAGATCCCGAAGATCCAGACTCCACAGATCCAGACTCCACAGATCCAGGGGTAGAAACACTCGCAGACAGCAGCTGAGAGAGGAAGAGACGCAGTTGAATTAGTAACAAGCATTAATGGGTATAAATGTGTAATAAGAATGTGATAATGTAAAATCTGCATGTAAAGCAAACGTCTTTTTAAACTTAGCGTAAATGAATCTTTTGTGTGAATAGGAGCATTTTATCAATACAAATGACATTAAATCAACATTTGAAAAAGATAATCTCCCACTTTTCAGCTTGTTGAAACTAATCAAATTATTCCGCGGCTTTCTACGGCAGAGTGATGTGTATTCATTCGACTGAGAACGTGCGTCATTGACCTTTCGTGGTGGACTAAGTGGTCTTTTGGTTTCTCTCTTTCCTGTCATTTTGAGCTCAGCAAGGCTGGCCAGTGGCATTTAAAGACATTTACACAATGGTACTCTATAGATCAGAAAATCACACCTTTTAACTTTAAAGAAGTAAAAATGTATACTGAAACCACATGTCAGCAATGTGAACAGGCAGGATATCAACTGCAGAAGTGTGAGGACACAACACAAATGACTGTTTCATCTCCGTATTACACACACAGACCACAACCACCCTGTCATACTGTTACCGCACAGCGTTTGTGATACATAATGTGACAACACTGTACAGTTTCGGCACCTATATAAGTAACAATCACACATATAAATGAATCGCAGAAACAAACCACCGTGTGCCAGCGGAAATAAATATTGAGACTCAGTTCCGAGAGCATTCACTGAGTTTACAGCAGGCACACATTGAACAGCAATGAAGAACGCCACATGGAGGCAGCCTGCGTGCACAAACAAGCTGTAGTGTGAAAATCCATATGAAAGCCTAAAGGATTCTGAAGGGATTATAGTTCCATTTCAAATACTTCCATTGCTTATGTTGCACACCGTAGTGACTCGTTGGCTACATATCTTAGAACCACGATAATAATAATTACGTGTGATTTTGATTTGATGTCAATAGTGAATAAATATAGGCAGGATAGACCCTGCGCCGAGCTTGATGCTGCTGCTTTGCTCGTGCATCTGGTGGAAAGTGAAACACAGATCATCGAGCCAGGTATAACAGCCAGCTACAGTAGGGTTAGGTACGGGACTCAGTAGACTCTTAAAGGTTGTCGACATATATAAAGCTGTGCATCACTAGCTAGAGCAGGTCGTCCATTAATCCCAAAGTTGCCGGTTCGATCCCAGCTCCTCCTGCTGAACTGTGCTTGGGCAAGACACTTGAGACTACTCTGTAAAAACACTTATGGAACTGGAGGGTTGGAAGGTAGGAAAGTGTGACAATTTATTTGTTGCATCTGAGAACATTAGAGCCTCTGCCCCCTCTGAAAAGGTGCACAAGGTTTAGCCCATTAGTGCACCAGGGTGGGCAGATATGTGACATGTCACTTAAAAACATAAAGTAAAATCTGGCTGCCACAGGAAAAAAGAACGTCAGCAGCAAGACTGAAAATAATCAAGTGAGCAGCAGTGTTTCACAGTGGTTTAATACTGGTGTGTCACACTGATAATGACAGCTAATGATTAGCTGATGCACACACACACACACACACACACACACACAGGATATATACACACACATAAAGGTGTCAACACACAAGACAGAGCACATGGTCCAAGCATGGCTACGTGTGTGTGCCTCGAGAGTCCTTGTCCAAACCAGCTCAACCATGTAGGAGACAAATTGGACTCTGTGCTACGAGTATTTTACACTTCATGTGTCCATGTGGTGTTGTGCGGTTGAGGGAAAGTGTGTTCGTGTGATTGTGTGTGTATATGTGTGTATGTGTGTGAGAAAGGTGAGTGTGTGTGTGAATAATAACAACGTGTTTTTCTCCTGAGGGGCTCCACCAAGCCTGAAGAAATAAAATATTAATGATCAATCAGTGCTTTGGGACCATGGACACACACACACACACACACACACACTTGGCATTGTTGTAGATTTTATTTGTGAGGAGTCCCCTGGTGGTGTTCCCTCCCTATCCAGGAGTAAGCAGATGCTGTTAGCCTGGAAGTTAGAGAAGAAGGATGGTGAGTGGAAAGATGACGAAACCCAACGCTGAGCTACCCGTGAGGAAGGTAGCGAGAGGCATTCGCTGGTCACCTGTGTTAAGTAGCTGCTTTTGAGTCTGTATTATCACCAGTCTATCGATCAGTCTATTGGTCCGTGACGGTAAGCTGAAGACACACTGTGCTTTGTTCTTAAAATGTACATTGTGGTAACTCACATTACACGCTCTAATCTGCCTTCCTGCATCACCTGAAACAGGAAAAAAGCACATGTTAATTACCGAGCTGCTGCGTTCTGAACTAGTTGGAGGCGACAGAGTAACTTTTGGTTGATGCCAGAAAGGAGGAAGTTACAGGAGTCGAGTCTGGAGAAAACGAGTGCATGAATGACTTTTTCCAGGTCCGAGTGTGAATCATAAGACTTGGATATTAGCATCAATGCCAGGTGTCACACAGACAGCAGCTTGTTCATGTATTTCAGGGCCCAGATGCTCTTGTGTTCAGCAGCAACAACTCTGTGGAGGATCAGTAAAACAAAGTTAATATATTCTTGTTACTAATAAATGTACTGAATTGAAAATTGTACAGTGTAGTAATTAATGTGCTGCCTAATAATTGTATGGTGGCTCAGTTTTGCACTGTCACCTTAAGGTCCTGGGTCCGTGTCCCGGCTGGGGCGGAGCCTTTCTGTGTGGCGTTTGCATGATCTCCGTCTGTTTGCGTCAGTTCCCCCACCATACAAAACACATATGTGAGGTTAATCGGTCAGGTAAAGACACTAACACACTATGTCACACTGAACACAGGACCACGCTGACCTGCAGAAAGTTCATATGAGGCCTGCATGGATCAAATGAAACACCACAGATCCAGAAACATTTCCAAACAAGTATTTGTACCCAACCTTCACTGGCAACACAGCAACACAGCACGGCGATGTCATCACACTCACAGAGAACAGACGGCGTGCTGTGGAGAAGAGAGGCCTGGTGGTGCACCCTGACCATCCCTGGTTGGGAGCCAGCCCAGATGGGATCCTTGATTCAATGCAGCCCCTTGAGATCAAGTTCGATGTCTCTGGCAGAGTGTCAGAGTCGGCCAAATGGTGACATCAAAAGCCTGGGTGATTGGGTGATGGACGGAACCTAACTCTCTCCAGTGGAACGGATACATCCTACCTCCCGGTGGGTAAAGTGTTTTCAAGAAAATAGATTATTAGCTGTATTATTAGAAGCATTGGATTGGATTGTAAACTCGTACTGAACAGAATTGTGTGGTTTCCTGTTGCTTCTTTCAAACACAGATGACCATGATGTATCTGGGCCTACAGGGCTGCAAGCGGGTCATCTGGACACCCAAGTGAGCAGTGGACATTCCATCTGGTAAAAACTATATGCACACGTGCAACAGCTGCAGAATTTCTACTTTTTGCACGCTACCAAGGTTGGCTGATGATGTTGCCTGGGGACCAAATGAATATGCGCAGTTTGTGAGAGAATCCTGTACACGTTATTGCTCGTTCAACCTGAATGCGGACATTAGCAATGCATTGCGTGCACGTGACATGCTCATTTGTCAGCTGGCATTGCTTGCGTGTAAATGCTGGCATGATCCAGCGTACGCTCCTTTCCTCTATCAAGTCCAGAACTGCGAAGCCACAGTCCCACATCACCTCATCACTTTACCTCCAGCATGCAAATGGTGCAGAAACCCTCAGTTCTGCGTTACGAACTTATGCTACATTTCCCACCATACGCCTCTGAAATGGACACAACAATTCCAGATGGCGCAGTTGCTACTAGACACATGACAGTGTTATTGGCATGGTAGTGACTAGGTTTCAGGTCCTTCTGCCAAACACCTTCTGTACACTCAATTATACAAGTTGTGTTTGGAAAATTGTCCTTGGCATCCACTATAGCACTTGCTATTACAAAATGGAATCCTTGTGATTTTAACAAAGTTTTGTTAACACAGGAAAGACAGCTCCCATGAAAACGGGGCAGTAATCTATGGTGTTCCTTAAAGGCAAACATATTTCCAAAAACCACCTTTCTTATGCAAACTTAGAAAACAAACCACATGACACGCTGTCGTGACAGACTCTTTTCCAGGGGAGGCTTTTTTTGTTATTAGCGTAGTTTAAAATGCCAGTTAGATTATGAATTAGGTTTTCTTACTGGAACAGAACCCAGACGTTCTGGTGTAACTATCCCTTTATCCAGCCTGCTCTCTGAGCTACACGCAACTTCCAGCGAAGCTGTCAGGGCTCCCGACATAAACGTACTTCACAATGTTGTTGCGATGATTTTAAAAATCCAAGTCGCAGTATGTTTCCTAAAAACATGTTACACGATGCAAATTAGTTGCATATGTGATAGATTGATTTTAGTAGGAAGCTGATCATTATGGGAATTAATTTATAAAAGGTCACGAGTATAAATATAAAAAGGCCTGTAAAAAGAAAAAACAACGTCTCATGAAAGAGGTTAAAACGTTTTAAAACAGGTCAACAGGGTTAAAAACATGACTTACCTGCCGGTGGAGTTAATCTGTGATCTTTTTGTTTAGCCTTTTTGAGAGACGACCCTTGTGATTGATTAGTCATGCCTGCAGAGGCCAGAAGGGGGCAGTGTAGACCACGGTGCTCCATTCTCAATCAAGCTGCCAAAGAGAAAAACATCAGGTCACGTCCTTGGTACCAAATGCAGTACTAACTGAGTATTTATGCACTTGACCTTTGGAATATGTTTGCCAAGTTGTTTTTATTTGGGTTTTTGTTAATATGCTGATTGAGATGATGCCTCCAAAACACTCAACATTCAAAGTTTAGATTTGATATAAAGCAGATAAACTCCGTTCCCTCAGTAGCCAGCATGTAGCGGCACGAGGCCGGCAGAGGTGCTGCACATGTTGTGTGACTGTGATCACGTTTAGCTCAGTGAGACAGTGCCAGGCTGCTAATGTATGTGTGGTTACGTTTTACTATGTAACTGTCTGTGGTAATTGAAGAGATGAATGGCTACTAATGTTTTACAAGATATTTTTTACTTATTTCCAGCACATTTAAGTTGGTTTAATTAACTTTATGCTTATTGATTCATATACCATTTTCATGACCTGTCACATGTGATTTGACCTGTTTAAGAAAAAGTGAGATATGACAGTATGCACACCTATTTACTTAGCTGTAAAGGAAAAGGAGAGAATTAGATTGAAATGTTGACCTTGAAATGGAAAGAAAACACATATATTCAAAGAATGTGTGCGCCTACGGAAATATTCTCAATGAAGCTGGCAGAGAGAAAGCAGCGTTACTGATATCTGCCCTTTTCAGGGTTGCTTCATTCACTGCTCTCATCCTGAGATAAATTAAAAAGTTAGACTTGTGGTATGAAAACATTATTTGGGACTGTATTGGATAGAAATTTTATTTTTTTTATTCTTTCTACATGTCCTTTCATTTCAGGGACCTAGCAGTTTATTTTTGCCCCATCCAAACTTCTCATGAGTCGTTCTTTGACCATAGTAATTCTTCCATCGACAATCAGATCAACCTCACACATGAATCGAAAGTTACAGATAATCTCTTTCGGCATTTGTACCGTATACTTTTTTTTAAACTCTGTATGCTCTTCCTCCCTCCATCAGTCCATCAATACAAAGTCCCGTCTAGTTTCAGCGTCACGACCACCGTTAGTACTATGATCAACATCATCATCACCATAATAGTTTATCCCTATTATTCCCACGAGGGCAAGCCAAGGCCCTTAGGCAGACACACACACACACACACAGTGAAAGAGGGGAGCTCACCTATCACCACCATTATTACCCCTTCCCTGCTGTCCCCTTTGGGGAATGGACCGGTCCCTTGTCATCGACTGACATCTCTCCCATGGGTCCCTAATGGTCCACACACACACACCTGGATCCCGAAAGTCAAGTCAATTCCCAGGGAGCTGTCAGACTATCTCTGGCCAAAGACCAGAGGTATCCATGAGTGAGTGGCACTGTGTGTGTGTGTGTGCACGTGAGTGTGTGTGTGTCTAAATGTAGTTTAAGTGTGAGGCAGCGCTAGTTTTGACATTTTTTGATCCCTCTGACACATTCTTAGGCGCAGTGGACACTTATTTTTTTTGGTAAAAATGAAAATAAATAAAAATACCATAAATCTGTGTTTTATTGTGTTTTGGTCTGCTGCTGGTGTGATTGGCAGAAATCCTCAGGGGCAAAGAAAAAAGTCGCACCTAGACACCAGTTTGGGCGGTGTGATGGACATATTTCCTCAAGGCATTATTGACAGTTATAGTCATAATGATGTGAATTTAACCAAAAGAAAAAGAAGGTTTCGACCCGTATGTCAACTTAATTTAGGTCAGAAATACCAACGGTTCTATCGAGCCAACTTTCTAACTTGCATTCTAATTAAGCTTTACTTAAATAAAGTTTTGCTATACTTAAACTTCACAGCTCCGGGTTTAAATAATTTTCTTACATCTGGAAATAAATGTACATTGTCATGTCCTGGCCTGCATCTTGAACTCTGGCCCTGGTTCTCTTCCCTCACTCTGGGTTATCACACCACCTGTGATGCCACCCCAGCTGTTGACCATCACCTGTGGGTACAGCTCTCCGTTTCACCGGTGCCAGTTCGTTTGTACTCGTCAGTCTCCCGTTCCAGCGTTCCATGGTTGTGTTTTCTTGTACGGATTCCAAGTGTATGACCCAGGCCTGTCTGACTTCCCTCTGCGTATATCGGATCAACGCCGGCCTCTGGGTCGTGCTTTTGGATCCTCCTCCCGTGGTGTGTGACAGTACAAAAGCAGACTGCAATAACCAAAGGGTGTGTGTGAGCACGGAAAAGAGATATTTCTCATAATCATGATTTCTTTACCTTGTGATGCTTATTTAGCCTCTTGTATGAAAAAACATTTCAGAATGAAGAGAAATTTAACTTGAGAGTGCGTTTTGTTATAACTGAAAAAGATATAACTCTCGTGTTGCCGGAGACTTCAGTCGGGCTAACATCAAGAAGGTTACGCATCAAGAAGCATTGCGCCACAATGGGAATGAACAAACTGCGGCTGCGTTTCATCAGTCGCTCAACACGCACTCGCAGACTCCCCCCTCGGCGTTTGCCCTCGGGGGATTCCCCGCCGCCATCATAAGTGTCATTCCATTTGTGCAAGAACCTGAAGTGAGCTTGGCGAGATCGACCCTCGGAGGGCTGAGGGAGCGGGTCAATAACCATGGCGACTCCAGAATCACCCACAATGCATTGCAGTAATGCTTTGGTGTAAGAAACTACATCTGAAATGTACGTAAAACTCTGATTGTCTTATTTTATTTATTTAGCAGGGACAATGCCACAAAGGTAAATGTGGTGCATTTGCATCCGCCGCTCCTCCTCCGCCCGCTTGGCCGGAAATGCAACGTGGAAATGCTAATGAAACGCAGCTTACAGTGCAATGGTCATCAGAGGCCGCCCTACAGAGCACGTTCCAGGACGCCACCGTCCCGTCAGGCGGTTCCTCAAACTATGTGCACATACAGACGCCCGAGACGCACATTAGATTAGATTAGATTCAGCTTTGTCATTGTGCAGAGTACAGGTTCAAAAACAGTGGACACATGGACAGCTCGCAAATTTGACAAAAAGTGCTAAACTGCCAAGTGCTCCTTGCTAAAATCACCCATGTCGTATCTTAAACGCAAGAATCAAAGTCGGGATGTTTTCCCACTCTGACACATCATTTTACAAGCAACAAGGTTTTACTCAGAGAGGAAACAAAGCAACCTTCAACTGAAATCAGCCCGTACAAGTCAACACAAAGCAATCAAGGTCCCACAAGACAAACACACACACACCTAATCCATGTTTCAGACAGCCTGTGTTTGCTGAGGATGAGGCCGTCTGTTGGCTGGCCGGTGGGTTATTGATACCAGCCCAGCTGCATTCTTTCTCTCCGCCGGTCTAACCTGACTCTGTCTCTGTTGCTCCGTCTATAAACGCCATCAAAAAGACGCGAGAAAGGGAGACGGGATGGGAAGAAAGGGAAGCCAGCGATGAGAGCAGGAGGCAGGGCCAGAGGCAGGACGGCCGTCAGTCGGTTTCTGTTGCTTTACTTTGTCGTCTGTGTTTGTCTCAGTCGCAGCTTTTGGCTGTTGGACGCCGTGCTTTGTGTTGGCAAAGCTGCCACGGTGTGCTGGTCAGTTTTCAGCCTGGAGGTACCTGGTGTTTCCACTTGGACTTCTAACATGCAGGTGCTTCAAGCTATGGCCTGAGTAGGGTTTGATGGTTCATGAGAAGTTCGTTCAGAGGTAGAAAACTGCAAAGACCTTATGAGCTTGTTTAATTGATGCTGTTCATATGAACGTACACACTGTGGTGTGTGAAAGCATCAGCAGTGGAATCACAATCTTTGCTCAGCAGACATTTTAGTGAAACTCTTATTCAAAGCGTGTGACATTGGCCCCGTTCTATTCTTGTTGTTTCTTTCATCCCACCACCAGCATACTGACACGGCTCGTAACACAGTACACAGTAGATGCAAGCAAATATACTTGTTTAATAATGTAACAACATTTCTCCTGCAATGACACATCCAGAACTTGTGCATAAATTGATCATAATTATAATAATACTTGAAAACTTGATAAAACTGTACAACGTAAATCTCACAGTTAGTTTTAAAGCATTTATTAACCTTTAGTCACATGTGCAAATGATTTACAGGCAGGTGTTGGAAGATCATGAAGATACCGTGTTAAAAACAGAGTTGCTGTCTTTACTGAGGCTCTTCCAGTTCCGAACATGTACAGGATCACTTTTTAAATACTGAACGACTTTAACAAAACCCCAAAACAGCTGCAAAACTAAAGACACACACCAACATCATTACATTCATATTGCTAGGATATGCTGTAGTCACTGCCAGTGTTAATTATCTTATTTATTAAACCACGTACCTTTACCCGCTTTCTGTAGGTGGTTCAGATGTTCTAAGAACCAGGAAAGCCTTATAAAATACCGTGTGCTTGTTTCAAAGCAACGTGTGAAGATTTGAACGTGAACTGAAGGCGCTCTGAACAGCGTGGAAAGACGGACAGACATGAATGCCAATGTGTTGTTTACTGTGCTAGAGCGAATTGGAAGGGAAGGCCCACTGTGCAGCCATCACTCCAGGCACAACGTGTCAGGCAGATGTACAAGAAATTAGGCAGCGAACAACTGTATTGTGTTGCACAGGTGCTCCCAAAAAACGGTCCTGCAAGCGTTCTGTGAAGTTCTGAAAGCTAAAGTTTGTTCTGTTTTGCCCACCATCTAGCGATGTATTGATCACGCTACAGTCCTGCTACATGTGGTCCTGCTTTGAGCTGCAGAAGCATCAGGCTGCCACCCGCTCTGCTTTGCATATGTTAAGCTTGTGAAGAGTGAACTGTGTGAGGCAGGAAGCATTTCCTGAACGGACTACAGACTCTGACAACAACGAATAGAGGCTGAAAATATTTCTTTACAAGACAAATAATGACATAATTTGATCAAACCTAGCTGCTGAGGAGATGTTAGCTTTCTGTGAATAAAATAAATAACTGTACAGTATATTCCTGTCTCCTTTTCGCTGTCTACTGCTTGCTGGAAGGAATTATGAAATAGTGTCTAATGTAGAATTCATGGGATAGAAATGTTCAATTAAAAGGCATATATGCTGCTTCATTTGTATTTTTGGGATTTTATAAAACAGAATTAAAGTTTATTCCTTAAATAATGCCCAATATCAATAATGCTGGTTCGGAGCATTGCATGTCCTTTTACATGGGTTCTTTTATTTTTGGAGAGTGTGTGTTGTATGCTGAGAAATCTAAAAAATCTATTTGTGTGTTTGTGCATGCACACCCATATAACCCGGAGTTTGTGTGCAGGTGAACTCCTTGATGTTCTGCAAACACGATATGACAAATCCTCCTCCTGTGTGTGTGTGTGTGTGTGTGTGTGTGAAAGAGGGAACAATGAGAGAAAGAGTGGTCACCTGTATGTTCACCATTTGTGGCTGATTGTGGGTGATCCTGCTGTCTACAGTACCACATCTATGTGTGCAAGCACCTACAGGTGTAGCTCAGCAGGTGAAGAACTAGACAATCAACACACGCACACACTGAGAATATGCAGCAAAGATGCTAAACTTGTCATCTCTTGTCTGCTCTCTCAGTGAAAGTTATTATTAACTTGGATCAAACTTTTATGCAGCCTGTATTCATGGAAATGTCCGACAACATACTGTACATAGACTAAATCTGTGCTTCTTGTGGCAGTAGTTCCATATAAAGGTTATAATAATTGTACATGGTCGTCACTCATAATGTAGAAGATATGTCTCCCATATGGATGAAAGTAAAGAAAGCAATGTCCAGATAATATAGTGGTATTACACAGATTAGTTGTATAAACAGCCCAGACTGTGTGACATTTTGTGATAAGCCTGCAGGTGCGGTGGTCATTGATCGTATTTAGGGAACATTTAGTGAATATTGATTTGTCCTAAGACGTCACCAGCAGGCATCTGTGTGTTTAAATGGCTCGCTGGGCAGCTATTTGTGTTCTTTTGTTCACTATCTTTGCTCATTGTTGTTCACTGCTCGCTTTCTGTGGCATCAGACCGCCACATTTAAAATAAAAAGAAATTATTTTAGGGCAAAGGAAACCACATGACGTGATACCGGCGAAAGTGAAGATGCCTCGAAAAAAAGGAGTCAAGTCCACAGAGTGGAGTGAAAAAAAAACGGGCAAAGTTTCAAACATCGGCTGATGACTGAATGTGAAACAATTATAGCAGAGATTTGGGTTGAGTGGTGGAGAGGCGATCCTATTAGGGCTTTCAGGAGAAACATGTCATTTCATCGACACTGACAGTGACACCAGATGTCATTTTAATTGACACTATGCCATAGGAGAGGAGGGAATGAGAGCGAGGGAGAGAGCCAATGAGAGAGGAAGAGGGAGAGAGAGAGAGAGAGAGAGAGAGAGAGAGAGGGAGCCAGACCTGGAGTCCTACTTCCCCCAGGGCGATCTTAATTGGTAAAGTTAGGAATATAAGCTATGAAATATTAAATGTAGAATATATTCACTCTACGCTCGGAGCACTTTCACTCAACAGGGGCTTTTGCACAGTAGAGCACCTAATAGGCAAAGTTGGTAAATACTTCTTTTTTCATTCACCACTGCTGTGAGAAATGACACCCCTCTGCATTAAATAATCATAAACATGCGGGACTTCCTCTCATGCACCTAGGCAGCCTACACGAGGGGAAGGGAATGCTTTTTATAGAGAATGAGATGAGTCATGGAGTTTGCATTGTTGGCGCCTCCAACTGGCGGTGAGTGGTAAGTGTTTAAAATGAGTATAGCTCACATTTTAACAACATTTAGCAAACACTCTTTATTCACATGTCATTATGAACGTGGTTTGGTGGTTTGGTGGTTTGGTAATGGGTTAAAATGACCAAATTTGGATTCAGCTAATCAATACTCTTCAGCCCTGTTTTTAAATGAGCTCTTAACATTTTGTTTTGTTGTTTAGAGCAACTTTAAAATGTTTGAATGTATGATGAGTCGTGGGTAAGAAAGATGATTTCAGTTTGGAAACCCTCACTCGGAAATCATCATAGAAAGAAATGACCAAATTTGGGTAAAATGTATCCCTGATTTATAGTTTATCATTTTTGTTGTTGCCGTTTTTCTTTTCCATGTAACTCGTTTGTTGTTTTCGGGTTGCTGGTGAGAGGCGTGGATCACACATGATCCGGAGTCCCATTGGTCTCACTGGATGGGGGTCAGTTGCATTGTGCCATTGGGTCCAGGCGTCACGCCCCGTGCAGGCAGGTAGGCCTGGATTCCCTTTCCGGACCTCAATTAGTCTCACGCCACGGTTGAGACCCACCTGCCATCAATCTCTTATCACACTGTCTGTATTTAACCCTGTTGTCTGTCCGTTTCCTGTTGGCAGTTTGTTCTCGTTATCCTGTGTCTGTGTATTCTCAGTCCTGCCTGCGTTCCGGTTTTGATCTCGCCTTCTGCCTCTCCCTGTCTGTACCGCTGTCTGATTGCCTGCCTGTGTACCGAACCCTTGCTTGAAGAACATTAAAGCCTTCTTTTGATCTTACCTGTTCCGGATCGTGCGTTTGGGTCCTGCCTCCGTGTCCTGCCTCCGTGTCCTGCCTCCGTGTCCTGCCCAGGCCCGGCGTGACACCAGGATGGAACCAGCCTCGGGAGTTGGTCTAAGGTTTTCTTTTATGGACTGAAAATAGTCTCATTAATGTTTACACATGCGTATTACATGATCTGCAAATGAAAAATGAGATTTGCATTACTCACAAATGCGTGTTCCAGTCCAAACACAAACACCAAGAAATCTGAAAACACGTGAAGAGTGCCCCGAGATAACTTTGTCATGATGTGGCGCGATATAAATAACACTGAATTGAATTGAATTAAAACAGTTTTACAAATGCACACATCACAGATCTGATCACTTTCAAAAGGTTTCCCAGATGTCCCAGATTTCCACCAGCACATAAACACAGCATGCATTGGCGGGTCTGCGTGGGGCTGGAGGCCGTTAAGATCTGTGCGTGTCAGAAGAAGCTTTTTGAAAGCGAAAATGATCGAACCTGTGAAGTTAAGTTAAAAATCTATGTAAAATATAAATATGTTTTCAGGCTGTGATGTGTGCATTTGTAAAACTGTTTCACAGGTTTTCAAATTGCTTGGTAAAATTACGTACAAATCAGACATACTTGTTTGCAAATCTCATTTTCCATTTGTAGATTTTTCTAATACACGTTTGTAAATGTTATTGAGACAATTTTCACACCTATAGTTGATATGCTCCCATTCTGTCCTCTTATTGGGCAGCTGTGTCTGCGTCGGGAGCAGGCAGCAAATACAGGAAGAAGGACCTGTGTTCTGGACTAGTGCATATTTCTGTGATAGAAACATTGCTGGGTCGTTCTCCATCTAGCTTCTGTTACTAGAAACCAAATCCCAGAATGCAAAGCACACCTGGCTACAGGAGCCGTTTAGCTCAAACCTGTGGAGTACACCTGGTACTTGGGTTGGATAACGGGCCCACCTCAGGGCCAAGACCAGCTCCTCTAAAGGGTCTGGCTGTTGCAGCCGAGTGCGATTACTGTGTTCACACCTGCCCGGGAACACTAACACGCACCAGGGTTCGTTTTATCCGAACCAAAGAGCCTTTTAATACTTTGACCTGTTGAGTGATGAGGATAACAACCAAAAAGTCACAGGACTGGGTGGGACTGGGTGGGACTGGGTGGGACTGGGTGGGACTGGGCAAACAGACTGTCACAGAGGCAGCCACATAAATACAACTCTCACAATATTTTCTTTTTATTTCTTAAGTACGATAAGGGGAAGTCCATGTTTAAGTAGTAATTGTTTGAAATATACAGTATATTTCTCTCTCTGCATCTTTCCACACACAGTCAGCCTGTTTGTTCGCCTCGTCTTTCCATTGACTTCACTAGCATTTTTGCTCCCTTTGAATTTGACTTCTCCATGTACAGTATACTAACATGCTGCACATTGCCATGGCGATCAAAGTGCAAACTGATGAACCCTCATTTGCAATGTTAACATTTTCGTAAAAAATGAACTGGGTTCAGGCAGCTTTGGAGCAAAATGAAGCATGTTTCCTCTCAGCGTGAGCGCAGAGTGACAAATAGAAAACTCCGAGCAGCTGACAGAATGCGTTCACCAGGGTGGGGAAACCGATGCGCTGAGCTCCCGGTTGTGAGCGTGCAAGTAGTGCAAGGAGGAAATACTTTGTTTTCTTTTGTGGTCATTTATCCGACATGAATCTAAATTCAAATGTCAAAGTGGCATCCATTTGATGTGGCCATTTCATTTGGAAAACCACCTCAGTCCACAGCTAAAACTGCTTTTCCCACGCTGTCCAGCAGCTGGCCTGACACAGGTGCACTGTGGGAGATAAGGTCAGGCGCTGCTCAGCAAGATGATGATGTGAGTAGAAGTTCCATGAAGCTAGACGAGGAAAGAGTGAAAATACAGAGGTATTGACATACTGCTGGAATATTTTATCTACGACATCATGTCTATGTGACTGTTCCACTTTAGATGAATTTATTGTGTTATTTGTGTATTTATTTGTGTCGCTCCACATAATAATCTGACAGAAGAATTTGAATGAATTCATTAATACAGTTACTTAAGTGTTTAATGAGCACATTGACGTGAGAACAAGCCTGATGTAAAACCGCTTCAGCTTGATGCAGCATGAACTAAAACATGTTGTCATGCCCCGTGTGTGAGTGACTGTGTCTCTTGTGTTTTGCTGCCTGTCTTGTGCTTACTGCCTTAGTTCTCCTGCGTTTGACTTTGTGTCCCGTCTCAGCCGCCCCGTGCTGCCCTGATTGTTAAAGTGTTTTCACCTGTTCCCCGTGTTCCCCTGTGGTCCAACCCCTTGTTAGTTGTCCTGTGTGTTTAAGTGTGTTCGGTTCCTTGGTTCTCTGTGGCGTCATTGTGGATGTGTCTGTCGTCGTCGCTGGTGTGGATGGTTCCCGTGGTCCCAGCCCTTTGATGTTAGCTCCCTGGGCGTCCTTACCTCTTGTAAGTGCCTTTCAGTTGTGCCTTTCATTAAAGAACTTTATGACTTCCGGCTATCTGCGTTTGGGTCCCTCCTTCCCTCCTCCGCACCCCACCGTTCCTGACACATATGGATCCTCCGCCTGTCTCTCTGAGTGTTAACGCTGTTTCTCATAGCAACATATTCAAACCAGAGGCAGTATTGTTTCTGAATTGATTAGGCGTTGGTGCCTTTATATATGAATGAAATTTAAGAATGACTAGCTTAAAAAGGGTGAGCAAGAGCAATAACTGTGTTACGTATACAGTATAAGTAAGTAAGTACACAGTATTTGCTGCATTATCATGCAACCCCGATAACAGTCAGGTGAAATGTCATCCTACGCTTCCATATAAATGCTGCCTGCGTCAGAGTAAATATATTTGTTCAGAAATGTGCAGCAATTTGTAGCAGCTTAAAGCGAGCCGCTGGCAACAAGTCTGCATCACATCTGTAGGTAATTGGCAGTATTCGTTTGACATTTAAATCTTTTTTTTATCTGACAGAATAGCCAAATGTCTAGTCCCCCTGCAACAATATTGTATACCATATTAATAACCATAAATAAAATAATCATTTCTTACTATGTAACTTCCCGAAGTACATTGTTTTTTAACTATATAATTTTTTTTAAATAAATAACACCATAGCTATTAAATAATTCTAACCATTGTTTTGTGTTGTCACCCAGTACAGAAAATTACTTTACAATTCTTATTATCTGCTAGTTTAAAAAAAGGACTTAAACACTAAGAGTTTACCCTCCTTTGTCTTACCCTCTTCCCTTGTACTGAACATGTCTGTCCAGGTGTGTACATGGTTATATATATATATATATAATCTCATTACACACACTAAGCTGCTAAACTGGTTGCAAGAAATGGCCTACTGCAGTTTGTGACCATATTCCTGTCCAGTCCTGAGCCTGTGTAGCTGTCACGTGAGAAAAACGAAGCTCATACATGATTATTGTTGAGCAATGTGCACGTGCGACCAAAATGAACAAATTCCACTCTGAGACGACTCGTCTACTGCTTGCAGAGACGACCTTTACGACCTCACACAGAGGAGGGACACGTTAAATATTCCAGCGACAATGTCACTTTATTCACACAGGAAATAAAATGGTTTCTTATGTGATGTTGTTGCAGAGTTGAGGGGAAGTGTAGTCTTTTGTATTTGTTTCATTTCATTCAAAAGTTTATATTATTAATTTAGTTTATAATATCAAATGCAACTGGACAAGGACCTTGTTCTACAACATCTGACAGCATGACCACTGTCAAAATGAGTTTCGAAAGTTGCTAATTGTGCTAATTGGGAGATAAAAGGACTGTAGGGGACGCGAACGAACCCCAAATGAAACTCATTTGTTGTTAACATTTTTTTACGAGAAGAGAGGATCTCACTGGATTCTAAGAGGGTAAGAAAGTCGGCTTCAAACTGGAGGTCGATTTATTTATTTGTTAGAACAATTACTTAGAGCCAATTAGGGCTTGCAGCCAATTAGCCTCTTTGGCTTTGAAAATTAGTAAGTGCACTCACTGGAACTCTTCACGGCAGCTGTCTGCTAATAATTATCCTGAGCATTTATTTTAGCTTTACCAGTTCCAGATGTGGGTGTTGGTGATGGGACATCTTTTGTGTTCGTATTACCTTCTGAGAAAACGCACAGAAAAAGAAAGAAGGTATATGTACATATCAAGTGCATACCTGTATTCTGACATATACATTCACTTAAACGTACATATAATACATTAAGTTTGTATATGCTATATGTACAATGCAGTGTAAAATGGCCAAAATAACACAAGGATACACTAATTTTAGATGCACAAAGTAACAAGTACAACTAATGATTCGTTGTTCTTGTATCTCGAGTTGTTTCACAAAGCGTTCACCTGCTGTTGGTTCAGTGTGTTTTATGAATGAAAATAATTCTGTTTAAAGCAGGACAGAGGCAGGGACACACACATTAATTCAAACACAGTGCATATAGACGACTAACACACTGCCTGTGTAAATGCAGCTGGACAGACAGCCACTACTGTTATTCAGAATGCGACGGCACCTGTCTGGTGTGATGAATGTAATGTGGTTTGATTGATTCCATGCTTATTGTAAATTGAATCAATACCGCTCTGTTGGAAACGCTGTCAGGGTGCCCCGATGGTCCAGCTCCACTCGGACAGGAATAACATTCAAGTGGGGGTAATATTGACATACGGCCATTTAACCAGAATATCATTGACTTTTAGTAATAATACACAGCTGGAGTTTCCTTTAGAAATGTAAACTGACCAAGCCAGACAGAAGACTTTACTGTGTAAGCAGTCACCACTCTGTGCACTGCTTAGCATAGTATAAAATTATGTTTAGTTTGGGGGTGCTCATGTATTTTCAGGCCTGAATGAGGTCCCAATGACCTTGACTGTTTGAAATGCTAAACACTGGTGAATAAATGTACATGTCCATCTGCATACAGTACTTCCCATCACTTCAATCCAACAATAAAACCATCCTACACGCATCTAAAGTGCTATCTAAAGTTTCTTGCAGGTGTGCGTGTGTCGATGTACCAGCCAGAGTGTTCGAGCTCCACAAGATGGAGAGCGCTACGTTACGGTGCCGTATGGGAACTGCGAGAGTCTATGAAAAAAAACTTACCTGCAGATGTTTCGCTAGAAAAAGCCTTGTCAGGAAATGAAGGGATTCTGTCCACTGAAGGCTGGCTGTCTTTGAGTTGAAACGGATACAGGAAGACAGAATCAATAAGGCTTCAGACTAAAATATAAGCAAATGCTCTTCTCAAACACAGGGAATTAGACCTGGAGGTCCGTCTCTAATATTTGATGTAAAGGCCTGCACCCTTTGCAGTTGAGGTAAATCAAGGCCAGCCCGCTATTAGAGAATAATTGGTAATTGCTGCCTTATCGGACAGGGGCATGCTGGGAGAATGAAAACAATGATTCAGTTTGGACAAGCGCCTCAAACTAGTTAAATATGCAACTTACCCAAAACCTATGAGAAAGGTGGTCTGCAGCAGAAGACGTACTGAACATTTCTTGGTGTGGAGAGATGCTTATAAGTGGTTCTCTTGCCGTGAAGGGATTCGCACGATGGTGGATGGATGGTGGGATGAGGTTTGTGAGGTCTATATCTTTACCTTGAAGGGTCTTTAATGGAAGAAGAAGCAGATAAATTGCTGCGTGAGGGATGTGTGCCTACCGTGTGAGAGGCTGAGGCGGCAGGCCGAGAACGTTGGGTGGCTTGAGTTGCAGGCCAGGGTAGAGGCGAGGGACACTGATGATGAGGCGTATATTCCGGGGACTGAAGGTGCACGTAGACAGTCTGGAATAGCCAGAGAATGCAAGATGGCGATCGGGGTGTTGCCTGCAAGCAGAGTGCCATGGATGTACGATAAGAACGGGATCTTATCTTATTGGATTCAGTCCAAAGAGAATTGCTTGCCTGGCGCATACGGCAAGAACATTGTCTACCTTCTGGATTTATTTCCGTGTTATGGGACCCAGTGACTATGTGCCGTAGTGGGGGGGCGCCGGCGGGGGGGGGGGGGGGGGGGGG
>JAVQJF010060317.1:0-23955 GCA_036023855.1 Gadopsis marmoratus
CACCTATAAAGCCCTTAATGGTCAGGACCATCATATCTTAAAGAGCTCGTAGTACCCTATTACCCCACTAGAGCGTTGCACTCCCAGAATGCAGGGCTCCTTGTGGTTCCTAGAGTCTCTAAAAGTAGAACGGGAGCCAGAGCCTTCAGCTATCAAGCTCCTCTCCTGTGGAACCAGCTTCCAGTCTGTGTTCAGGAGACAGACCCCTCCTCACATTTAAGAGAAGGCTTAAGACTTTCCTCTTTGATAAAGCTTATAGCAGGGCTGACTCAGGGGAGCCCTGAGCCGCCCCTTAGTTATGCTGCTATAGTCCTAGACTGCCTGGAAAGTTAACATGATGCACTGAGCTCTTCTCTCCTCCTCTCCCTCTGTACGCACTCTTATCACATTAATGCTTGTTACTAACTCGACTGCTTCCCTTTTCCGTATGTTCCCCCATCTTCCTGCTCAACAGCTGCTGCTATTATTGTTATTGCTCTTATTATTCGTATTACTATTATTATATTGTTACTGGTATCATTTTTATTAATAGAAACATCAATACCATTTCTACTATTTTTAATAAATCCGTATGTGGAACTGTACTGTGCTGCTGTGTGTTCTCTTTCCTCCTGCTCTCACTGTCTCAACCCAACCGGTTGAGGCAGATGATCAGCCACCCTGCGCGAGGTTGAATTGAACTGAATGACACCAAGCCATCACTTTAACAAACAAATGAATCCAGCAAAGTTGGATGCACAACATGAATGATAATACACACAGAGAAGCATGAATCCAGATTTAAGCCTTTGCTTTGCAGGAAAAGTCATATCTAATCCAGAGCAAGCTAACGAAGACTGTTTTTAATTTCATGTTGACCTATATGGTATCATTTTGTCATAAATAGACATAGTATCGCATGTCTTGTAATTTGTATAATAACATCACATTTAGTTATTGATTTAAATGCTGCTGTAGGCCCACCTGATGAGTGAAGTTAACCCATTTAATATTTCCTTTTACAGCATTCATTAGTGAAAAATCTTCTTATTCCTTGTCTCCACTTATAAAATCCAAGTGCAGTTCAGCTCCTATCTAAACCAGACTGTCTTAAACTTTTCCGGCCCATGAGCCAAATTTAATCATCCGAGTCTCGCCCTGGGATCCGGGCTCATTAAAAATGCACTGGTAAACTTCTCATGTCACCAGAATCAGGTCGTCTCTCAGCTCCAGGTTTAAGCAACCTCTATGTTAGACTGTAGCCAGAAAGGCCTCGTCTCCCTGCGAGTTCACTCCACCTTTTGATTTTTTTTTTTATGTTGTAGCCTCTGTGGCCCGCAGAGCCTGGTCACAGTCTGCATCAATAATGCAGATACCACAGCCTGCTAACATCTCAGGCTTTAGCGAGAGGTCTGCTCGACAACACACATGCTGAAGACGTCTCAGACTAGCACCATGAGAACAAGAGCGCTAATACCCAGGCTATTTTAGGAACATACACACACACACACACACACACTACTGGCACAGACATACACACGAAGTATGGATGAAGACATGAACACACTCTGCAGCTGTATAATACCCAGTCGTACACACTCTAAGATAAGCAAGTACGCAGATGAACGGATAAGTGTGCAGTACAAACACACATGCAGACACAATCAGGTGTTGTATGTGTGTACGTGTTAAATCTTTGTGGCTCATGTTAACAGCCTCTGTAGCCAGTCTATTGAATTACCACACAAGAGCAGAGCAGCACTCAGAACAGCATTCCTCAGGAAGGTTACTTCCACCTCTCACACACAGTAAATACACACCCTGCTGCATCTCATCTCATCAAGCTACTGGGAAACATCTCCGTTGTCAGATGGAAATATCTCTAATTATTCAGGAATTGAGGACAGCGCTGGCTCGTTTTCCCCACTGACCAAGATGTTACTGTTGAAATTAGACTTTTTTTTTGGTTTTCAGTGAGATCCAAAGTCTGCAGTGCTGCGCAAAAAAAGGAGCATGTAAATCTTTAATTTGAGTAAAATGGAGAAACCTAAGAAATGGAGGCTTTCGGGGGTAACAGCATCGATGTGAAGTGTGTGTGTGTGTGTGTTTCTCTGTCTTTTCTCCCATGCAGGGACTTTACTGAATTATTAAATCACTACTTCGCTCACTAAATCGCTTTGTGGTTAAATGAAGCTATGCAAACGAGGACGAACTGTATTAAAAACACTCTAGCAGTAAGTGAATGCACTTTTTGATAAAACTGTTTAAATGTCCTCTGTGAAACTCGCTTGAAGAGTAAAACTATCAAATCGCTATCTCTGGCACTTTTTGGTTGTTTCTAGGGCTTCTTAACTACTTAATCAACGACTTTTAATACTGCAGTTTGTGGACTGCTCCTAATCAGTGTGGGAACTGTGGAGCCATTAGCCAAATGCTGGGGAGTTTCTCTTCTCTAAAGCTTGAGGGGCTGCGAGATCTGTCGAGTGGGTTCCCAAAGACGCAAAAGGCAAGATAAATGAAGAGAGGAGAATGACTCCTGCTGGAAAAGAACTGTGTTTATTCATGATAACTGTCACAAAGACAGCAAAGCAGTGGCAAACATATGCGTTCCTTCGTGAATGACATTACTAAAAGTGCCACCTCCTTTCGACCTATAACTGCAGCATCTGCCTCAGTCAGTGTAATCTAGAAACTCAGCATCTCAAAGTCCAATTATTGATATATTGATACGTCACGTGTCAAAATGAAAGGTGTAGCTCCACCCATCAGCCAGTCAGTGTATTACTGAAAATGAACACATGTATGTATTAATCCCCCAAGATTTCATCAAACTGAGGTACCAGAGGTAACATTGCGATAGAGACACAAATAGTCACTGCAGCAGAAAAAAACACATTTGCCTACAGAAGAGTACAGGGCCATTAGCCAGGATTTTACAAATACTGAGGTCAAATTTTTGCTTGGCCACCAACAAATTTTATGAGTATTTAAAAAGAAAATTCCAACTCTTAGTCATCCATAAAACATTTCAAATATACAGTATCTTCTGTAAATGTCATCTCCATACATATAGTCTAAATGTTGTGTTTCTACACTGCTACATATGTAATTCTGATGTACATTAAATGTGTTTTTTGGGGTAAAAAAAACCCATCGAATTTTAAGACTTTTAGACTAAAAATAAATAACCATCAAGTTCAGTGTCTTGAGCAAGGACACTTTGACATGTGGACAGGAGGGGGTGGGGATCGCCCGCCAACCCTGTGATCAGCAGTGTTGCCAACTCTCACGCTTCTGACGTGAGACACATGCGTTCGCGTTCAGTCTCACGTTCTCACGCTGCCCAAACAATTTTCACACCATAACATTGCCACAGCAACAGAGATGAACAGGCGAACATAAGTTGGTTACGTACGTAACCCCCCTTCTATTAGTATGGGGTCTTAAATTACTCTCTCATTTGTGCGCAATGCTTATCGCCGCGTTAATTGGGCAGCTGTTCTGACCGAAAACCCTGCACGGAGCCCAGAAAGCATTGAAGCAAGCCAGTGATCGAGGGTGTCCATATTTGGCTGACTGAGTGAAAGAGTGTGTCTTCATGTATGTACTTGGCTAAGTGAGTACGTGTGGTCATGTATACATTTGTCTGTGTGTGTTCATGTATTGGCTATGTGTCTGCAGTAGCATAGCTTCTTGTGTTATTTTGTTTCTTTCTGGTTCTTGCTACTTTTGAATATTCAATAAAACGGTGTAGTGTTGTTATTGGAAACAACATGTCTTTGACTTTTATTAGTGAATGAACATGTCTGCCCTTCATTGGGTTAGTGTAGTCTAATACAGTGAGTATTTCCCAAGGTGGAAGTCCCGTGGGTGGTGTAGTCAGACTATGTTCTTAAATTTTAGAATATGAGGTCCGCTCCCACCACATGTGTAAGGTGCACACTTTTTTAAACCCTGATGGTGAATTAAGTCCATGGCATCAAAATCTCACTCCAGCCAGGTGCCCAAAGTTGGAAACCCTGGATTAATGGACGACCTCAACCTACCTTGAGCCTCAGCCGACGTATTGAAAGAGTGTTTTCACGTGTAGATACACTGTTCCATGGCCTGTGTATGTATTTTAAGGTCCTTAAAGAGCACACCCGCTGAAACTCTTATCTTCTCACCTCTGCTGGTTTAACTGGGCACTTTAGTGCAGTGATGTACAAGTGTACTTCAAGATGTGTCAGTACACCAAGACATCACTGTTGGGAGTCAGTACAGGTGCAAGAGAGCACCAAACCATCTGTCCATGATGTGGTCAGAGGTGAAGCAGACATTTTCAACCAGAGAGCAGCAAAATCTGGCTTTTCGGCCTGCTGTTAAACTACTATCTAAACACTCAGCAAGGAAAACTTATTTTTCCAAGATGTGATTGAAGAGTAGACTTTCAGCTTTCATTCAAGAGGTTCTACAAAAATATCACATTAATGTGATCATTTTGTTAAAGCCCTTGAATTAAAGCTACACTTCAATCACGTCCTGATTGCTTCGTTTCAAATCCATTGTGATGTTGTACAGACGCAAAACTACAAAACTGGTGTCACTGTCCAAATACTTATGGACCTGACTGTAAAGAAAATTGAATAGAACTGAATGTGAGCGTGGTACATCTTCATTTATATAATGAATAAAGCCCTGCACATCCATGGTACACCCACACAGATTATTTCACTTATTTTGCTTGATTAGACATCTTCTCAGGACTGTGTGGGTGCGTGCAGACTGTTTGATTCCCTAACTCTCCTGCTAGCTTTGTTGCACCTGTTAGGGTGGAACAATTTACACCTTTAAGATTCTTATTGATACATGGAGTCTGGCGACCTCAGACAATTCCCAGCATGGCCGTGCTCACCTTCAACCAGACCCAGGTCTAATCAGCCATAATTGAAAACACCTGAGGGCCTTTATGTAGTACCGAAGGACGCATCCATTGAAGGCTGCATTTGAAGACCGAATGCATCACAGCGGCAAAGGCTTCTTCAAATGTGGCAGAGAAATGTGGCCTTCTTTTCCCAAATCTGGAAGATCCAAGGGATCCATCTCATTTAACAATGCTTGGTTCGGTCTTCACTAAGGCCACATTTTAATAGACTGCGTCTTTAGAAGGATTCTGGCTCTAAATTCGGACACAGCTTGAGAGTGTGTGTTCTAAATAGCATACCAACGTACTGCATGCAACATACTCAATCAGTATGTACTGCATACTAAAGTACAAAAACTGTAAGTATGCCATTACCAGCAGATTGCTCACATATAAGTACTCAAGCAACATATCTTCTTTGCATCACATGACTGTATCCATCACATTCTCGGTCCCAGCTGCCATTGAATGAAAACTGCTTATCACAAATGTTATTTATTCAATTTTAGGCAAATTCAGCTTTTTAAATATTTTAGTGTTAAATCTTTTTTCTTCAGCACATTATATATGTGAGCTCCTACTCCGTCTTAAAGGTACTGTGTGGAGAGCTTTTTAGTGACACCGGTGGCCGTTATGACGATAGAAGTCAGCGTTGCTGCTTCTCATACGAGCATCCTGGGCATCGGCCAAAACGGCGACATGACTACATGAACGTGACCGACCGGCATCGTGTTGATAGATGAGGTAAGGGAAGTTACACTTATTATAGTCTGACTAACGTTATTTAAAAAATAATCTGATTTATAAAGAGCAATGTCATTATCAGCTTGCACAATATAGGCTAGTGACTTTGAACTAATCCATTGTCGTTGCATGATACAAAATAACTACATTTATATGACAACATTAGCTAACCAGCTTCATCATTCACCATTAGTCTAGCTTTCACCAAGAGACTCAGTAATGTCAGCAAAACTAAATTTGCTGGATGATAACGCCAACTAGACGTTCATTATTGACGTGATAGCTGAATCGATGCGCTAACGTTAACATAATAGATGATACTGTTTTATTGTCAACTAATGTTACTGTACTGACTGGCACTGGCAGTGGGTTTAGACAAACATAATACTAAACTAACGTCAGTTATAAACAGATAATAGGGAGTGGGATGACTAACGTTACACTGGAGATAATGCACGTAAAGTAAAGAACTGATGTTTTGGCAACGTATTCATCAATGTGTGCATCATTGTAATTTACCTTGCTTTATTATTATATTCTGAAGATTCTGCAGCTCGACTGGAGGAAAGCAGTGACAGCGAGGCTGGGAGACGCAGAGGTGGAGAATGGACCTTGAACCTTGAGAGCAGGGGGGGGAAGGAACAGAGGCCATGGTAGGGGGAGAGGAAGAGCACGAGAAGAGGACTCAGCTGACTGCTGCCAGGACAGCAGAGATGCAGGCTGGACAGTGTGACAGACCAAGCAGGAAGGCATGAGGACACAAGTATAATTTAGCAAATACGGGTTTTTATTTACCCCAAAAATTATTTAAACAATTTACAAAAGTAAACAATAACTCTGGCCCATAAAAGCGGTCAACTAAACAAAGGAATTCTCAAATAACAAGTGCATAACATAACTAAACTAACCTAACAACACTGACCCCCCAAACAGTGAACACAGGGGAACATATATACTGGGTGATCAGGCCAGTAGGGACACACGGGGGGGATAACACAAACATTTAACGCTAATTAACTCAAATTATTAACAAACTGGCCAGTCTATAAACTGAAACAAACATTTACTGAACACAAAAAAAACTAATCCAATTACTAAAGCAAATTAACTTATATTTCCCAACTAACAATTTAACATATTCCCAATCTCCCCCCTGGGTTGGCAGGCAGTTGGTACGTCCTAATTGGCCACTCCTGCTTATCAGACCACCATTCCCTGGAGCTCATCTTTTGCTTGTGCTTACACAGAAGACTCCAGCGGCGGAAGCACGGGCCCCCAGCACCATTAAAACAAAAGAGAATCAAACAACTCAATATAACATAATATTGTGGATAAACAAAAGCTAAATGTGCACACTACAACTCAACTAATGTGAAAATGAGTGTGTTCCAATCTAAAGAGTGGTGTGGTTATTGTTATCTGTATAATGTGATGGGGTTACCGTTACTCAAGCCAGTTGTGTGGCTGCAGACGTGGCCATGACAGTCAGTCATAGATCTTTGGTTAAATAATCTATAAATAACCTACACAGACAAGTCAACCAGTAGGTGCATTCATTGCATGGTGGGTATACATGTGGGTATACATGTATAAATACATGTATAACATTTTATAACATATTATAGATAAAAAAAATTTAGATATATATAGATATAAAATATGCATGGGTGTAATTTTGACAGGGGAAAAAATCTTGACATACAGGGCATGACATGTAGCCCTGACTTCTGTATGAATCATAATAACACACAGTGGGTCGTTGTGTTAGTTCAGATAGGACGCCAGACAGTGTTTAGCTACCGTATGTTAGCCGCTCGTCCGTGTTAGATGGAGGCATTACAGGTCTTATACATACATCCATGCTGCGTTAATCTAATCTAACGTTAGCTAACATTGCTCAGCTAAATCACAATATATTTCACATGCTTTGCAGTAATGTTAGCTTACCTGGTCATTTGTTGACGTTAGCTACTGGGAGGAGCCGCTTTTTTGTTTTAATTAGAGCTGAACTCTGACCTGTAGCTGGAGGGAGGTAAGGCACTCGGGAGCGCGCATGACGTCAATCCGACCCGAGTCCTCGCCATAGAAATCAGTCCACAGGCTGCTTTAGGCAACCGAGAAAGTCGGGAAAGGTTACGTTACAGTCCGTTCACACACAGGCAATATAAAGTGATTAATACATATAAAACGTCACATACAGTACCTGTACTGAACCTTTAACTGAACGTCTGAGTAGCTTCTGTTTCACTTTCACTCTCTATCATTCGTTATTTTACAGCCATCGCACAGACTGAAGAGACTCAATGCATCTTGGGGCATTTGAGTACTTACTCAATTTCACATCACACTACTCGTTTGGTACCAACTAAAATATGACTGTAGCAGCACGTGTCAGATAATGTCAAGAACCAGAATCTGGCATTGACCGTCTCTCATCAGATATGCAATCAGATATTTTATTTAGGCAAAGCTGCTTGGGTTTAGACAACATTTGAGAACTTTAACTTAATTTGACAAATGAAAAAGAGCTTTTCATAAAATAACATGCATTTCTCAAAGCAAGTAATAAAGTATAGTTTGGAATCAGCACTAGTATTGGTATCCAGCGTTAATTCTATCAATCATACTATTTCTAGATGGGCTGACAATGTAAGCAGTATGACTGATGACAGATCCACCCTGCAATATTTCTTTAAAGAAAAGAAATAAAAATCATCTATTTAAATATGCTTAAATCTAGCAAACAATTTGCTCAACCCATGAAATCTCCAATAGAGATAAACAGGATTGCTGCATCAAACAGGCTGCAGTGCTGAAAGCCTGAACAGACATATCTCTGCAAAGCTGCTCTGTGTTCAGTGAATGAGTGAGATTAACTTTCACACAGGACGCGCACCTCAATGCTGTGATTTCTGCAGGGAGGCGCAGAGGATATACCATGTTTTGGCAAATAAGTTATTTGATCAACTTATCGTGGTGGGTTAAAAATAAAACCCACAGCTTTTCTCAGAGGGTTTCACGCAGCACTTTGATCTTCCATTTGCCTAGCGCAGCATATTTGGATGTATTCAGTCAGAACTCAGTGAGACGGCTGGTTCTGGCCAAGAAGAAATGTTAAAAATACTGAAATTGGAATAGAAACATTAAAAATGTTTTCCTTTCTTTGGCCCGAATGTGAAAATCTTTTCAAAGGATATTGCTGTACCTCAAACATATCTTTTTTTTTTTTGTTTTTTATGAACTTGAGGTATCAAGCTGATTTTCTCAAACTTCCTCAAGTAGTTGTAGAGAAGATTAGACTCTGAGCTTGTAACATAACCATGAATATAATGAACTTTTCTTGATTAATTATACAGCAGCATGAAAAATCAATTTTGGATGATTACATAAAGAAAACAGTTCCAAGGAGGGAAAGTTGCACGAACTCTGAATGAGATGTATTGTGTTTCCTCTGTACACACCAGGCTACCGCTCCAGCTCTTCAGTCTGTTTTGCTTCGACATATCACGCTTTTTACATTATTTTCACTCTGTAAAAGCCACCAATTACTGCGGGCACACAATAAGACACACACTCCCATGAGCACAACCGAGACAAAGACACGCACACTCTGGTGCAGGCTGGCGCTCGTCTTTGCCCGTCTCGCGCCATCGCTCCCCCGACACAATACTGTCACATTTCGGTGTGTCACATGGGCTCAGAGACAGACAAGGCTGCATTATCAACAACTGGCTGGAGCTCAGGTCCTGCATGTGTGTGTGTGTGTGTGTGTGTGTGTGTGTGTGTGTGTGTGTGAGAGAGAGAGAGAGAGAGAGAGCTGGAGTTCAGTGCTGAGACTGAAGTGTGTGTGTGTGAGAGAGAGAGAGAGAGAGAGAGCTGGAGTTCAGTGCTGAGACTGAAGTGTGTGTGTGTGTGTGTGTGAGAGAGAAGTAGTGTGAGAGTTCAGGTTAAGGCTGAGCCGTCAGCGGCAGACAAGCCCCGTCAAGTCTCCCTCCTCTGTCTAACACACACTCAGCCTCTCGCCTCGGGAGGTGAGAAGCCGCTAATTGGCAAAGGGCGAAACACACACATGCGTGCTCACAGTACACACACATGGACTGACGGGTCAGTTACAGTCACGCAAACACACACACACACACACACACACACACACACACACACACACACACTAGAGTAAGAGACAGAAACACAAACAGACAGATGGACACAGACGTCTGGCTCTGAGAAGCAGTGGTACAGTGAGCTGTGTGAAGCAGACACACAGTACAACCTGGTAGACGAGAACACATTAACTGCAGCTAATAATACACACAGTCTGCTCGCCGACTTTCTCCTTAACTTTCCCACTTCGTTATTATTTCATGACTTGATGTTTTTTATTAACTTAATATATGAATAGACTCTTACCTTTGCAGTTTAGTTGGCACACAGAGCTGACCTTAAAAAGGCAAAGCTCGCCTTTTGTGTGGTTTTTGGCTTAAAAAAGGTTGAATTAAACTAAATTAAATTACAGAGACTGCAGTCCCTGAATTGACCATGAAATCTACTCTATGGATGTAATTTTTATAATATGTATACATGTAGATGATTAGATTGGACTTTGCCTTCTAGTTACTATTGTCTGCATCTAGTTCACATTTATCTTGCATTTGATATTCAAGTTGGTTTGCGTTATTTGCGAAATATATACTTTTAAGATTTGAAATAAACGGTTCCATGATAACTACGCAAGCTCCATCTACTGATGGAGACCAAAAAAAGTGAGTAAGTGGACCTTGAGCCGAGATCGTTTTCACTGTCCTGCTTAGTAAAAATTGATATTTTATTCCTTTATGATGCCAATTTTAATTAGAAACTTAGCAAATCTAAATTCTTGATATACAAGTCTGAAGGGTTCTGTCTCATTTGATGCATTTTCTGCCAAATAAATGCAGTTGAGATGTCTAATCCTACCCCTTGCCTAATCCCTCACATTGCCAATAAAGTGAAAAAAGTAGAATCATGTTTTGAGTGGAGTATCCCTTTTAATTTTGCAATGCTGTGATATAATACCGTCACCGTAAAAAACAAAACAAAAAAATACCGTGATATAAATTTCTGGTCATATCGCCCACCCCTAGCTTCAACACAAATCAAACTTCTGCTCGCCTGTGAAGATAAATCACAACTCAACGTCTTGCTATGGATTAAAGGTGCCCTGTGGCAGACATGTTTACATTTACTGTTACTAAATCACACTGCGTGGATCCTTGCTGCCTAACGAACATGTCGAGTACATTTCCTTCCTCATAAAACATTTGCAGGCTGATGGAATATTTTAAATTAGGGGTAGGCGATCTTCTATCAGGGCATATGTAATTTTATATTACAGTGACGGTAATGTGACTGTAATTATTCTGTAAATTCAATAAAGAAATGCTTTAAAATAACCATATCGTACTTCTGTATTTACAATTTCACTCTCCTCCTCCGCGTTTTCTTGTCACTGTCTTCTTCTGCGGCGGTTGGCAAACCAGATAAGAGGTGCATTACAACTGCTGTTCGCACATCGCGTGAGAACGCGGTAAGGAGTCCAGGCAACAAAACTGTTAGTTTTACTGATTACTAAAGTCAGTTTGAAAAATAATTTAAGGAATGTGTATTTCATGTGTCATTTGAGCAATAAAAAAAATAAAGAAATAAAAACTTGAACTATTCCTTTAAGTAAGGAGCTGAAGTCTGGATCTCACAAGAGTCCAGCACTGATATATATATAGCCTGCCCCGAAAATATAGCAGAGACACTAAGGGATAGCTCCTGCGGTGGAAGCGGCACTGACAAATCTCTACTGGTGGACACATTTCGACCGTCGCACAGTATATACCGTCATATCACCCAACCCTATTTGAAATCACGCCTTGTTTACATCAGTGTTTACTAGCTTGCACTCTTCTTCTCTGCCTTTCCTTGAAAACGTATTGTTTTCTTGGCGCATTACTGCCAGCCAGCTGTCAGTCAGTGGAAAAGAGTGAAACTGGCGCCAGGAACCCGGGAGCCACTCATCAAGACATTACTCCATAGCAATGTTAGTGGTCAAAGGCTCAATAATGTAAGAAGCTATGGTCTCCACAGCTACTTTAAACTAACCAGCCAGAAACTGAAGCATGGTGTCACAGTAGATTGACCACTAATATCTTGTAGTCTTTGAAGGCATCGTGTTTTAGATATATGAGAGTTTGCAGAGCATGATTTAATCGCCATAAATGTCAGTAGTTGATCAAAACCTTTGCCAACAACTTAACATTGTGTCATACCTCATTAAACTCATTAAATCACATCTGAGAATTGCCTCATCCTGGACTTCGGCACAACAACGATAATTGGAAAACATTCTCTGTTCCATTACAATAAAATGAAGATTAGATTTTTCAAGAATGAATCATCAAGCTGAGGGAAATTTAAAGCCTCATATTTTTCTTACTGTGCAAAAATAAAAGGCAGCAAGACGACTGTTCTGCCCGTCCAAACACTACCAGACCTAATGTATAGAAAAGCAATATATATATATATAGATGATTGGCACTTAAGCAAACACGTCTTAAACAGTGTGACACCCTGACATGTTGGCAATATTTACCTGTATCCATACTTTCAACATGTACACGCATCATCATCATTATCCACAGGTGTCCTTTTATTGAACCCAACTGAACATGCTTCGCCTGCACAGCTTACCTCATCAGCACTGCAGCAGCCCAACAGAGAGGAAACAGGTAAGAGGAAAAGATGCGACAGCAGCTACCAACACAACCCTACGGCTACTGCCAACCGGCTCTGACACAAGCATCCAAACTCTGCACAGCACTGGAGCCGGACTGGGAGGAAAGATGCTTTCGAGCTTTAGAGCGAGCGGGTGGGGGGTCACGGGTAGGTAACCAGAGGGGGCAGAGACGGAGCAGTCAGAACTGAAAAGCAATGATAAACAACGTTACATAGCAATTGCTCAGAACTTGGGAGAACTCTTCCTCATCTATAGGTCCCTGACTGAAACCTTCAGGACAAGCAGAGGCAGGGTAGTCGAGGAGGCGGCTTACGCACAGCCAAGCAACACACCCCTTAACATGCAACTTGAATGACAAACACCTACAGCCGTTCACGCAGCTCCCGCAGAGAACCAGAGAGCAGAGCTCGGTAATCAAATGAACGTAAACCCGATCGGTGGGCTGGAACACATCGGGCAGTCGGAGACCAGAGCCACATATCTACATCCACGTTTTTTAATAGGACTGTCAGTTTCAAACTTTGGGTCACTGGTAGTAGATGCTGAATTAAGTGCATCGTGAGAACGTTTGGATTAACAAATCTCTGCAACAGCAGGAGAATGGAATAAAAATAGGCTAATAGCTTTGTTGTACTAACAGGAATCCAGTAGCCCAGATTAACAGAGTTTAAATTAAGTGTCAGGGTCAATTTTGGAGCAGTGCATCCATGTGAATGATGCGTACCGTTACGTTTAACCCTCGCTACCTTCCAAATCTTAAATGTTGGTGACTGAGAGTTTCTCCTTCCATGTTTGGGGTGAAAAAGTGTGGGGTCTTTTTATGGGACCCACAAAACAAGCATCGCTTTGTAACTGTGCACGGTGACGTGTATGGATTCGTGTTGATATTTCCTCACCCCACCCTACAGTGTCAGACACTCCTGCACCAGCATCCCAGGTGAAGCTACGCTTGGTGACACCGCCTCATCACAGGCACCGCGTGTCTCATTTGCATAGATGAGTTGGGTAACTTAGCCCGGGCCTAAAACCCGAGTGACAGCTCGGGGTATTAGATTTCTAATGTAGCTTCCCAGCTAGCTCGTCCATCAAATCAAACCGCTAACGACACACCAGCGACACAGAACAACAGTTGTGTCCGTCTCTACTCAGGGTGCTGGATGTTTCCAGGTAACACGGAGGTCACGGACGGTGGGAGAGGCGGCGTCACCCTACAGGGGACGGAGGCGTAGCGGACTGCTGCCGTGGCCCCGGCGGATGGAGGGGAGCCCAGGCCAGCCTGCTTGCTGCTAACTTAGCCGTGTTAGCTTAGCTCAGCTGTCTGGCGCAGCTTGGAAAGCAGCTCCAACTCCAAACAGCAACTTCCACAGTCTGGCCCAAAGTCGGACAGCCTGACTAGCGTTTAGCCGCAGCAGCTAGCATAACCAGAACATTCCTCCAGCCGCCTACGACTAACAGCATTGTGCATACATTTTTTTTTTTTTTTTTCTAAATACACCAGAGTACAGAAATAACTAAGAAAATGTCGCAGGCTTCCTACCTGTAAATGCAGTCGCTAACGTGCTATGTCGCCGTGTCTGCTTGTTTTAAGTCTGTGATGTTGTGTTGCTAGACGTCAAGTCCAACTGCACTACAGTGGTTTCCAGTCTGGGAAGCAAAATAAAGCCCCGCTGCCCTGCTGTACACTACATGCTGCCCACAGCCGCTGCTGAGGCTGCGACGCCACCTGCAGGCCTCACTGCATATAGCAGCCAGCTGAAGGTATGATACCGGACTGGTCCTCGGGTCACAGGTCAGGATCAGATACGCTGCAGCGTCCCGGTGCTGCCAGCAGTTCTATCCCAAACAGCTGGCTCTGCAGAGGCACTGCAGCGCGTGGTTACTCTCACTTCATCTTACTGCCAGGAACTACAACTACAACTACAACTACAACTACACACACACACGGTATCATGCACGCCATCGGATCTGTGTTTAATGCATCATACCCGTCTTTTATTTACAGTTGTGTACGTTTTAACTCCCACAACTAAATATACAATCCAGTATCTGTTATATTCCTTATAGTGGTCCTAGTTAGGTCAGTGCAAGAATCTGAAACTAATAGAATTAAGGAAAATTAAGGCACTGGATCTGTCAAACTAGGAAGGAGAATAAAAAGAAAGCTACCCATCAACCATATTTCTTTCATAAATCTTTTTCTCAACTACACCATCTGACAGCAAAATGATTTGAGATTAAAGAAAGCCAACCTTTTGATAAACAACTTTATTTAAAATGTGTACATACAATATATTACATTATATAGCATTTAAAGAATGTGCAAATTGTAAATCAAAATGTCAGGGCATGTTGAGAGCAGCCTGTGACAATATACTGCCTTCATTAACACTTGCTCTACAGGCAGGAAAAATGTTTATTTCCAAAGTGTCGGGTGTCTGTGTGGCATGTAACAGGTTAACAACACATCCTTGATGAGGTTGATGTACATTTCTCCATGCCATTCCAGTTCCACACCCGATTATGGATGTGAATCCAATACCCCCCCCGCAAGCAATTTGGCCATGTGCCCCAGAGCCAAAAGAGGAAATGGGGAGCTAATTTTCTGCGACTGAACAGTGATTAACACTGTTTTGCCATGGTAACCATACTAAGCAGGCCTGGCAAGCTGCCGAACAAAAACCCCACCAGAGGAAACTCTTTTAGCATGTAATAACAATCATTAACCATTCCAATGTTGCTGCGAGCTGCCCTGATCAGGACTAAATTAAGTACATCTGGACCACTTGGAACAGGTCTTGGTGGCTGCTGGGTAGTCAACACATGGTGCTGACAAAGGCCACTGTGCAGGTGGACTCTGCACGGTGAACAGCCATTTCCATAGAAACCACACCAGTACAAATGATGACTAACATTTTATGAAATGGAGACAGAAGCTAACACGGCTTGGTTAGTCCCATATAAAAAAAACCAAACAAAAAATAAATAAAAATCCCTGCAGCCATGTTACCAAACAAGAGACCAAGGCATTCCTGTGTAACCAACTCAGTGTAAATCCCAACATATCCAAACTGGTACCGTCTGACAGGGGCCATGGCAACAACAATGCTGCCTTGCGACATGACTCAGGGATAAGGCAAATACCAGATTCAGAGTTAAGTGACAAAAATCATTAGCGCTCTGAAGTGCCAGAGCGGTGCAGACTAATTGTGAGCCAGTCAGACCAAATTATTCAGCTTCAGGCACAAACCGGCACAATCATGTTTCATGGGCCAGCTGAGGACACCTGTGCCACATCCAGAGGCACACAGGGCTGTGTTGGCAGTGGAGTCTCCGTCATCTCCAGTTAATCAAATATGATGACATGGTAGGATTAAGTCCAGGGTTGCTTTTATTTGATCCTTACAGAGGAAAAGGCAAAACTGCCGTTACTCTCGTCTGTCCCATGCTGAATAGTACAGAGAAGAGCATCCAACCAAAACCAGCCAGCATGGGGAGGTGGCGTAGGATGGTGAATTCAAGGCAATGCCTCACCGGCCAGCTGAATAACAAGACTTCCACTTGTTTCTGACTGGATGAGCAGCAAGCCAGAGTGTCTGCCTGCAGTACTGGGCTTGAACTGGACAGGTAGCTTCAGATAGTGCTGTGATCTAATGGGTGGGCAGAGAACAACAGTTAGCTGACAGTTAATAGACATTTTTTATTTTATTGAAAATGTTAAGACAGGGTTCGTACAGCTTTTTAAGAATATTCAAGTGCTTTCAAGGTACCCAATCCAAACATTTGCAGACTCTTGAATCCTTTATCATCACATCTAAATTATTATAAATGCCAGAAGACAACAAATAAATATGACAACATGATATTTTCATTTCAAATATTGAAAGATTTTTGGTTTGCATGAGTGATTGTAGACGAAACACCAGATTATGTTTAAAATCAAGCATTTTTCAAGGCATATATTCAAATTCAAGCTTATTCCTAACCTTGAAAACATAACTGTTTAATTAAGCATTTAAGACTTTGTACGAGCCCCGTTAAAGAGCATGAACACATAACACGTGCACCAGCACAAATATGCATGCACGTTTAAAATCAAGTACTTAGAATTGCACCACATGAATCATTACATACTAGTCAAAACTAATCTACAATACACTATACAAAAAGGAAAATGTTCAACTCTACTCCATGTCCACACAAAATGTTAAAGCATAATGAAAAGACAAAGAAATGGAGCAGCATGGGTACATCATGTTCAGTTTGGATGCGGTGAACATGAGAGTACATGATAAGAGCCACAGCATGCTGGGGTCACCACACACAGCAGTGCTCACAACAGACCTACTGTAGGGATGGATCAGGTTCAGGATGTAGCAACACATGGCAACATTGACAGAGATAGAATTGTCATGACATACAATGGTATGTCTGACGATGCTTTATTTTAGTTCAATTAAATCAGTTTCAATGCCACTGCTGCCACCCCATGCCACTCTTGCATTGTTTTTCTTATTTCAACAATACAAAAACACATGTTGTGCCAATTCTGAACACAGTCCCACATCAGCATCGCTGGTACCTGTGGCCAGGCAACCCCTCCCAAAGGCTTTAGTTAGGCAAAACATCAGTGTGTGCTGTTTACAGTAACATCATCCTCTGGGTCCCAACATCTTACAGAACCTCCCATAGTGAGCAGTCGCAATGGGAAAATGACATCACACAGACTAGAAGTTACATCACAGAGCATGTTTTGCATTGTAGTTACAAATACTGACTAAGCATTAATGCCTAGCTACTTAGCTTAATGAGAGAAATCTGAGTAGAACCATCTCTAAAACAGACCACAAAAACCCTAAAGCGGAAGTGAACACCAATTATAAAGACAGATTATAAACCTCTGATTCCCAGTGTGTCACCCAGCTACTATCAAAAGTGCAGAATGGAAAGTTTTTGTTAGGGATAATGACCATTGGACTCACCTAAGGGAATATTTGGAATGCTTGATGTGGAAGGGCTCCCTAGGGTTTACAAATTTCAGCTGCAAGTGAATTAGAGAAGCCACACATCAAATATCAAATCCATGCAAAGCACAGCGTCAGCTGTTAGAACATTCATCATTCAGTACAAATAAAATCAAGTCAGTCATGCGATTTCTATGAGCAATACTGATCACAGTATACACTAAGTGAGCTAGTATCTACACTGTTAAAAGCTCAGGTCTTGAAAACTAACTTTCTGCCTCTATGAATCTTTATGTCCCAGATGAGCAGGTCTCATCTAAAGAAGCAAATAAGACTAAATAAAGACCCATCATTTAAAGACTTCCTTGTTTTAACTCCGATAGATCATCTTTACTGGAATAGACATTCATGCATATGGATGTACTGTTTCTCCATTTCTGCTAAGTGAAAAAAAAGGTTTTCTTTCCTATGTATTCGTGAGAATAAGGCATACGTCACCTCATGCATGTCGGACGAGTTGTTGCGGATGTTGACCTTCAGAGTGCTGGACTCACCCACCCGTGTGGTTGGGAAGGGGTACAGATCCTGTGGAGAATACACACCCTTCCGCACAGCCTCCTCCTGGCTGAGAATTACAAACTGTATCAGTTTAAACAGGACGTGTTAACTATCATAGCACACACCTTCAGAAGATGTGACAGCTACTCTAAAACATAACTTACAGTACCTTACACTCAATTACAGTGAATTTCTGAGTCTATTAGTGACAATACAGCAAAGTCATTCCTGTCTTAATTTTAAAAATTAAGAACTAGATGGTGGGTCCCCCCCCCACATGAATTCTAGAGCTATCCAAAATACAATAAATTCTATAACCATTTGATTTATATGTAGGAGTGTGGCTAAGAAAAAAAGTATATTTTTATTTTAAATATCGTACACAAGAAAATCAGCACATTTCCCCAAAATGTCTTATTCTGATATCTCCTACACTGGCAGAGATCCTGGAGAGGAGCCTATACACGTTTAGGTTAACCTAAGCCGGGCTCACCTTGTTTTGCCTGATGAGGCATCGGCTCTCTTCCTGGTCTTGACTGTGGCCTCGGTCTTCACCAGAGAGCAGTCTCCTTCCTGTGGACCTTCCACTGGTCCACACTTTATTCCCTTTAGACACACAGACAAAACTTTAGGATCTTGGCTAGTATGTTCCTAAAGTGCAAAAAAAAACAAAACATGGCTTCCATCTCCATACTACTTCACAACTGCTGGTTAGTAAGATACAGGTGAGAAGAAATACCCTCCATCTTTCAAGTCCATCATGCACAACAGATTTGACTCTGTTTCGAATATGCAGACATGATAAAAACTAAATGTGAAACATACAACACGTGTAGTTCACACCAGACTGTCAGGTACATATGTAAGTCAATGTTTTGCAGAATAGTATTTAATGCCACTGAAGGGTTTGGCACTCCACTTTAACACTGCATCCAAAAAATAAGGCAGCAACAACAACAAAAGCACTATCATAGCCACTTAACCTACTTATATGGAGCCATCTATCTGACATCCCACTTGCTGCGTATGTGTGCTCTTAAGTTAACTGGGTCTGTCATAACACTTCACATTAAAAGCGGCACACACACGAAGCCCGCAGGCCCCATCTCAGCAGGGTGGCTCTCCTTACCATCCCACAACCCACTTTTCTCATTTGTTAATTCTGTCGCTAACACTACAAAGCCATAGTGGAGGTACTACCATGTGGCAGTGTTTTGTTTTGTTTTTTTAAATAAAAGCATGGTTAAAGAGAAAATAACAAAACAGCAATGATACTTTGACTATTTTAACATAATAACAAAACTCAGAATTATAGTGACTTAGTCAATCAGTTATGGTAAGTGAGCAAAATACACCAAAAGAAAGAAAAGATGGAGCCCCATGTAAAGTTACAAAAAATTTCAATAAAAAAAGGTGGCTTTGACAGCAACAGTATTTTGGCCAAAATGACACCTAAAATTACAGAAGCACATTTGCTCTTAGTACAGTGTTTGAATCCCACAAAACTAATAAATGAGTCCTTACGGTGCCACAGAGTTGGAAGCGGATTCTGATTTTCTGCTGGGGCTCAGACACAGGGTGGCACTCCAAGTCCCAGAACTGGGCATAGTCCCCTCTGTCCCTGGGCAGGAACGTAATAGGAACCTGCAGGGGAAAGAAAAACATTAGAGGAAATAATCCGATTTTATTTAACAGTGTAAATGCATGTCAATTGCCTCCCAACTTAAAAAAAAAAAAAGTTTTAATGCTGCAAGTTCTTCCAAGTGCAATATACAGTAAGTATCTTGAGTATAATGTAGCACATAAAACCAATTAACAAACAAACTGCTCAAAAAAAAAAAATAAAAATAAAAAAAGGGATCAGGGTTAAAAAGGGCCATATATGAAATAGTTCAGAGGATGATTGTAGGATCAGTGTACTGTTTCACAGCAGCATCTTGTCATAATAAAGCCCAGGTATGGACAGAACCCTACTTTGCTTGAATTCTTCAAGGCATTGGTTCAACAAGGTGCTTACGCTTGCAGTGTACTTCAAACAAGACTGGTGCAGTGAAGTTCCTCCAGGGGAAAAACACCAGGGACTCATTTCTATAGACCATTCACACAGTGGACATTTAGACTCGGTTCTAATAATGGCTGCATTCCATTTAGATGCACCACTTCCCAGGCCCTGGTATTGTGCATATTGAGTATACCTACACAACGTAAATATAAAAAGATATTCAAAGAAGATTATTAAACACTACAAGTAACAGCCTATAAGTTCTTCTTTTATATACTGCTGACACATTCAACATGTTAAGTGGCCTAGACTGTCAAAGTAAGTATCAGTAAGAAATCTTTATTTATTATTATAAGTTTTAATCTGAATGCAGCATATGTTGATGCTGTAGGCAAACAATATTGATCTGGTAGTTTAAGCTAACAGTTTCCCAGTGGTCAGTGGATCATGGGTTACTGTTGATCCTTCTCCGCTATGAATGGCCAGTATCACGGGATTGTTTTGCCCAGCAACCCACGACATTTGCAGTAAATCTGGTCCCATCCCTTTACAACGACTTGCTCTAAATATTACTGACAAGTCTAGTAGGATGCGACTGCGTACCTGCATCTTCTCGTGGTCTCCCAGAGTGCCCGATACCCTGGAGCACCTGAAAGCTGTGTAGGTGGCCCGGTAAACATCTTCAGTATAGTCAACCCCCTGAGGAGAGAGAAGGGACCACATCACACAATGGCCAGCAACAAGACAAAACAACATCAGAAGAGCCTACAAAATAAACTCATTACCAAAGTGAGTCTGCACTTACACAGTAAGACAAACTAAATTCAAAAGACATTGGAAATAAACTCCAAAACAAATAAAAGCATGTGTTCCCCAAGGACGGATAATAAAGAGGAGAAACAGAAAAGCAGGAAGGAAAGAGATAATGAAAGAAAAAAAAAAAAAGAACCTTGACATATGGAGGAGCAAACGATGACAGGTACCACCTCACTTCCACATCCCCATTCTGCACCTCCAGCTGGGCCTCTGAAGTAGATAAGTAACAGTTTGAATCTCTCAGTGGAATATACACAAAGCGTGCAGCCTACAGACAATGACATAAAACCCTGAAGATGGAAAACATTTCTAAAAACTTTATTAAGCTTCTAGATCATTGTTTTAAGGAGGTTCAAACTTCACCACATTGTGCTGCTGTATTCTACAATCCAAATTTGGCTAAATGGAGCAACTTCTGTCCTTTGGTCAGTAACCTCCCTACCTGATGTTTCCCCTGAGGGAGTGCTAGGGAAGATGATGGTCTTGTTCCTGATCTCAACCAGGTCTTGAGGTGCCTGCAGGGTTTGCGGGGGTAGCGAGGGCTTCATGGTGAGCCTGGCCACAGGCAGCACTGGGGTGGCAGCCTGAGGAGGAAGGGCTGACAAAGTTGTGTCTGCTGGGGCCGCGGACACATCCAGAGCCAGGTCCTGACGAATCTGGACCTTAATCAACTGAGCCAGTAGTCACATTGCACACATTTAGCTCTTGTTAAGTTCTCACAGCAAGAGACAATGTTCATGATTGACTGGCCTTGAGGTATGAAAAGCTGTATGGCCTAAGTGTTCCATACCTTCTGTTGACTGTCACACTGGACATAAATCTGTCCACTCCATGGCAGCAGGGCAGATTTAGTTGCTAGTGAAGGGTTGGGGCTGATTAAAATCTGCAGATGGCACCTGGTTAACAATAATTTAGTGCATTAATTAAAAACCACACATATACATAGTCCCATAGATTATGAGTCGACCTTCGTCCTGTAATTGTTCATTTAGTAAAGCTATAATGACACTGGCTGTAAAGGACAGTGCTGCAACGGTTATATGCATATCTCTGAAAATAAAGTGTCAACATTTACTGTATGTGTAACACACAGAACATGGTATAATCCCGTACACACTGTGGTAAATGCAAATAAAGCAAGAAAAACGGAAAGACACTCGGCAAACATTCATTGAACAACCAAGGGTATTCTTACTGAGGCTCGATAACTCCATGCTGAGGGGTGATGGTAAGGCAGTGAGCGGGCCAAGACAAGTCAAAGCTCAGCTCTCTGGATGTGTTGTTCCATATCTGAACCTGACTGGTGGTGGCTGCGCCATCTAAAAGAACAACATGTGGACAGCTGGCTACTTATAATGTCAGATGCCATTGCAGAGTCATTCACAGCTAAGGTGATAAAGGTTTACATAAAAATATGCTTTTGAAATCTAGATTCTACTCACTGATGGTGGGAGCTGCGAGGACAAGTTGTTCTGGATGGATGGTCCACGACTCAGACTGCCTGTGTAATGGCTCAGAAGCCTTGGAAGGGGGGGGGGGGGGCCCAAAAGAATATTTAAAGAATAAAACTGCATTGAAAAATACGTAATGTCAAATACAGTGAAACTAAAGTTGTCAACTCTCCCAGTAGGAATAGCACCAAAATAACCAACACTCATCTCATCACGCAACACAAGAAACCATGTAAGTCCATTGAGAGGGTTTAGATACCTTCAAAGAGGGTTCTGTCACTCTTAGCGCTGGTCCTTGGGGACCTTTCACTGGCAGCACGTCCAAGGACACATTGCCATTTGGCAAACCACTGGGAATTACACAACGACATTACACTGTACATTGGGTTTAATTACACAACGCAGTTTAGTTCTCAAAGAGCTACAAAATACAAACATAGCATTTCACTGGCTTCACTTTAAAAAAAATAAATAAATAAATAGATTTGCACACCCATATGACACTACTGCTTTTACAGATAGTGTGCAGTATTAAATAGAATGTACACTGAAACTATGCATTTCCCATATATTTTTCAAATCAACAAGATTCATGTAGACCTGAAATGCATTACAATACAGATAAACACTGTCAAGCAACTTATTTTTGTATCCGTGTTACTACTGAAAGTGGGTATTTAGATGAACCAGGTACCAGTACAGTATGTTAGAAGTATTTCTGACAGTACCTGTCTGTCTCTGAACCGTGTCTAGCAGAGGGCAGCAGCAGCTCAGTGTGGTCACTCTCCTCACAGTTGGGGCGCTTCGCACTTCCCATCAACGACACCACTATCTTACTCATGTTTCCATAGAAGATGTGAGCCTCATTGGGCCGTTGGGGCAGGTCATAGGCTACAGAAAAGGTAAATAATTAAATCAGTCAGAGCCACCGAAATGTTAGACATGTATTCAAACAAACAAGTAAATTGAATGTGTTATTTCTATTATTTTCACAGTTGTATTTAAAAAAAAAAAAAAAAAAAAGAAGAAAGGTACAAAGAGCTACCTCAGTGTATAGAGCATCGGATATAAAAGCTTTGATGAATTGACTACAGAGTACAAATCATTAATCAATTGCTCATCAATAGAGTAGCAAAATTAAATGTGAAAACTTTATTACTTTCAATATTATCTAGTGAAAAGTCAATTTGAAGTACTTTTTCAGATTCTGCTTCTTTTTTTTTTTAAAAAGAGGAGACCAATTAATAATAAAAAGAAGAATGACATCTTACTCTCTGTAACATTTTCTTCTCCCAGGAACGTCTCATTAAAGTCGATGTTTTTCAGCAGACTGTTGTCAGACAGAGCCTTCCGCACAGCCTCTGGTTTGCTCTGAAGGAATCTGAAAAAAGACAACACAAACAGTGTAAGGGGAACCGCTTTCTCACAAAAACACAACCATCTGGAAATGGAGCTATAAACTCTATTAGCACTTTTAATGATTCAGAAACAATGTATGTTTGTATGCAAGTCCAGAACACAAATCATCATTAGGCAGCATCGTCACACAAATATTGCTTTGTGCATAACAAAGCTGGCCATAGACCATGTCTTTTGTTCTAATAAATGGATTGCTGGTCTGATAAATGTCAGTTTGGACACTGGACACACCCAAAGCGCTGTAACAGTAATCTAAGTTTTGAACAGTAGTCTAATTCACCCATTCACACACCGACAGGGACACAATTGCCATGCTGGCCTCCACCGGGGGCAACTTGGGGTTCAGTGTCTCTCGACATGTG
>JAVQJF010060337.1:0-17251 GCA_036023855.1 Gadopsis marmoratus
CTGCAGGTCTGCAACAGCCCCCCGTTCCTGTTCTGACCTGCTGCAGTAAATAAGACGAGTCCTCCTCCTGAGCTCAAAGTGTCCTGACGTCTCTGTTGCAGTTTACTGGAGCAGAAAACCTCAAACCTGTACCCAGTTCCATCTATGGTCTGTTGCACAGTATCTGATGGGGGATTCTGAGATACCTGCTCTCTACCAACGGTTGTTCACTCAGCATTTGTATAAGAACCAATCAGAGCAGCAGACCCTTGATGCTACACTTCAATGTGTCACCATGTAGGATATATATATATATATAGAAATGTATGCATTCTGTGACGTAAAAATAAAAAATCTGAGTTTTTGATTGGGTGGGCAAGACGTTCGTTTGGGTGGGCACTGCCCACCCTTGCTAGAGCCGGCCTTGCCTGCGGGTCTATTATTGTAGACACTTGTTGCACTGCGAAAAATAGTTTAAACCCACAGAACATCCAAAAGCATGGCATTGAGGTTCACCTTCTCCAGCCTTATTGCCAGACAAGAATTTTGGCTTTTTTGCAAAACCTGAGATTATGTTCGCTGAGCATTTTTTTAACATCCAATTCCGCCTTTACTAAACTTCAAATTTTCTACAATATATGCACATGGCAACTACAGTATGGTTAAGGTAAGGGAAAGATGGTTGTTATGTTTAGTAAAACCACAAACATTGCAGGTCTGTGACAGGACGCAATCATGGTGTCCACCATGAAAGCTTGACATGCTACATGCCCATCCAGTACCCTAACCTCCACACTCAGTTTCACTGCATAAATAACATACCACACTCCTGCACTGGCTCTGAATATTGGCATTGGATGTAAACTGTTAGGTGACCTCCTGAAGTATGGAATTGCCATTTAACTGGGACCTTGCATTCTAAAGTATTCAAAGTTGTGAAATACTGTATGTCAGGCTGAAAATGTATATAAAATAATGCAGTGCACACATCTACACTTAAATTTGATGCATTCAGCAATGAATACCATGCCATTTTTAAATATATATGTATATATATATGTATATTTTCAGTGGTGCAGTGCAGGGTATATGTAGGTATATTATTTCTATGTATTTTTCAGTCGACATTGGATATACCCACTTCTAAATTCCCTATGATACCCATCATTCAGTAGTGTGCTGAAAGCCAAACATTTTTCCCAGGATCGTGAAGGAATGACCATCCTTGTTGTTGTTTTACATAACTGCAGAACACTTGCTAATAGCAAATTGTTATGAACAAGCTCAAATGAAAACTGTTTGTATGTAGCCTAACTGGTTATCTTAGTTTGCCACAACGCTTAAACTCAAGAGGAAGGCCTGATACTGACTGATGTCTGTCTTCTTCATTCTTTCTAATCTTCACTCAGTATTTTGATGTCAGGAATATTATTCATTTTACTGACATTTTAGATTTGTTACCAGTTAGATATTATTGAGTGTATATCGTGACTTTACTGCTGTAATGAACAAAAACCCATAAGAGTACTGATAAAGAATTGGGCAGATAAGAGAGACAGATAAAATCCTACCCATAACCATTTCGAGCAAATCCCCTCACTACAAGCCTTGTTTAACCAATGTTATTTTGTGATTATTATTTTTATATGGCAAACAGTGCAATCACTCACAAAAATGTGAAGGATTATTTCATTACATCATGCTTACTTCATCTGTGATCATGTTTGTTTCACTTTTCTAGCTAATGTCTGGGTATAATGTGCAAAACTACAACCTGTATGGGATTTTTTAATTAATTCTGTAATGATAATAGTCTTATAATAAAAATTCTGTGAACACATTTGTTTTTTTTGTCAAATACATGTCTAACTGTGTATATTTATGTAACACTTTGATTATTAGGAGGCATTTTATGTTTTTAAATACACAGACTGGCTGTCTACAGTGATTAATGGAGAGGTTCATCTCTGACTGTGAGCAATTCAATTCAGTTCAATTTTATTTATATAGTGCTATATCATAACAAAGTTATCTCATAGCACTTGTTAATATAGAGCAAGTCTAAACCAACTCTATATGCATAGACCCAACAATTCCACCATGCAGTGACTATTCCATCCCCAAACTGCTCCTGGATTATTAGGGTTTGGTGACATAGTGGTTTGCTGTGTGGTTTGGATGAAGAGTTGTTTACATGTGTAATGAAGCCCAACCATCAATGTAGCATCTGGCTAACATTTACTCTACAACCAACTTGGCAAGCTAAGCTGGCTGTCTGTACTAACACAATCCAGAGCACTTGTTTGCATAAGACCGCCATAGGCTTCTGTACTGACTTTTTCAGCCCTCTTGGACAAATAGAGGTGGCAAATTCTTTATTACAGGGTTCTATGATGTAACTATTAAACTCCAGCGACTGGAGTCACTGAATATACACTATGATGCCTACACCCTGCACAGAATATTGACTGGACAGTTTTCTAAAATTCCCAGCACTAATGACGATGGATGAAACAGTGTTAAGCTGGGTTTTTTTTGTTTGTTAGTTTGTTTCTCCTCATGGTTTAATCAGTGGTATCCCCATGCCTATTACATCTGGAATTTCTTGATAAACATAACAATAAAATGAACTTAACGTTGGTTAATGTCATGCCTTGTAATTCTCACTCTCCATGGTGTGAGTCTCACAAAGACAACTGCCCCTCTTGCCGTGACATGTCTTCTCAAAGACACCCCTCAAGCACTTTGCAGGCCCAGGGCAGCGTGCCCCAGGCTTCAGAGGCAGCTAATAGCGTGATGAGAGGTTAGCACACGTCACCCCCATACACACACCACCACCCATCGAAAGTTTTCCACACTGTGTCACCATACCTATTTTCCCCTTGTCGAAGAGAGCCTCATAGCATCAAACATAATGAGCTGAAAAGCTCTGTTTGGGGCCTGGGTGTGTTTTGTACTATACACCGCTGTAGGCAAAGGAGGTACTGGAAAATGACATAATTAATCGACCGATGTCAGGTGTGTGCGGAGTACCAGAGGCAGGAAAAGGACCCAAGAGCAGACAGCACAGGCAGACTGGAGCTGTATAACGATTTATATGTGGAAAGAAAATGCAGGTAATGCAGGAAGACAGGCAGGCAGGAAGGCAGGCAACTGATAAGTCCAAGTCTGGAGACAAAAGCATGATGAACATCCACAGAGGAAAGGTGGTTCCTGATCATTAAAGGTTTTGTAGGTGAGGAGAAGGATTGTAATTTCTATTCTATGACAATGCTATCTAGAGTTTAACGTCGGAAAATTGCAGGTCATCCAGGTTTTTATGTTGTTGAGGCATGCTTGAAGTTTAGCTAACTGGTTTCATCTGGCTTAATCAATAAATGTACGGACATAATAATAATATTGCCTAAATTAAGCTTTTGAAACTAGGGGTAGGTGGAGACAACAACACAACAGTCAAGGAATGTCAGAGTCAGAGTAGTAGTGAAAAGGGAAAGCTAGATTATTGCAAGTTTTTTCATATAACAAGTGTGTTTAACATGTGGGGGAGGAAGGAACAAGATGGATGCCAAATAAATTCAAATCGATATAAGAAAACCAGGCCTAGTTAGACCCTACCTCTAAAACAGAGCAACGGACAAAAAGCCTAGCTGGCCTGTATACAGAAACAGGTACTTTCACCAAAAGCAGTACAAAGGTGGTACCAACCACTAGCCATGTATGTGCAGTCTAAAGGGTACCCCAACTCACCTAGTCCTCTAACCTCCCACTACATACCTTTGACTAGTAGTTTTACTATGTCTCTCACAAGAAACAATAGCTCAGAAAGGCCAAAACAAAACAAAAATGAAGAGAATGAGTTTCCACGCTGAGCTTTGTGAGGTCCCAGAGTGCTGATAGGTCGGCCTGAAATCTGAGGGAACCAACGAGTAGCTCTTTTCCACAGGTGGAAATCAATCAGAGAGGTAGCATCTAGAGAGAAGTCAGAATGACGAGGGGGAGAGAGAAAGGAAGCAGAGGGACAAAACACACCTGCCCCTGCCTGGCACGTAACAGTAGCATATACAGTATAAGGTGAATAGAATTAGTCAGAGCACAGAACCTTGTGTGTAATTCATTAACATGTACACACTGATATAAATCTGATAAATAGGACTTAAATAAGCTTAGTGTGGTGCCTTTGATGTCAATTAAATGTTTCAGTCTCTGTAATAGAATGTGATGGTCAATGGTATCAAATGCAGCACTAAGATCTAAAAAGACAAGTACAGAGACAAGTCCTTTATCTGATGCAATTAGAAGGTCATTTTTAACTTTCACCAGTGCTGTCACTGTGCTGTGGTGCAGTCTAAATCCTGACTGAAATCCTCAAACAACTTTTTGATGTGTAGGACGTCACACAGCTGATTGGCGACTGCTTTGTCAAGGATTTTAGAGAGAAAGGGAGGGTTAGATATTGGTCTATAGTTTGATAACACCCCTGGATCCAGAGTGGGCTTTTAAAGAAGAGGTTTAATTACAGCTATACTTTAAAAGGACTGTGGCACATAACCTTTAAATAAGGACAGATTGATTAAATCTATTAAAGAAGTGCTAAGTAAGTAAAACTAATTTTAGCGGCCTAGTTGGGACAGGATCTAAGAGATAGATTTAATGAAGAAACTGTTGAAGTTAGTTGGTCTAAATATATATCAGGCTTTACAGTTGTTTCTAAGATTCCTGTGTTTGAAAATAAGTCAGTACTGGCTGAAGGCAGCAAGTGATTTAATGCAGTATTTTCCTCAAAACCTTTTAAACTAACATATGATGAAATCTTTTCGATTGAGAAGCTACCTTATCAGTCACAGTGTGAATTTGGTCCTAAACTTCAGATTCTCTCATAATTTTGATACAGACTGTCTTTTGTCACCAAAGCTGTAAATGAGCTGTCGATCTGCATATCACACAGTGAGATCCAAAACCCATCGTTTTAGATTGAATTTTGCCAAGCTTTTTTCACAATTGTGCGGCTTTAAGTGTCATAAATGGTTTATGCCTGTGTAAGCCGGGATGCATTGCGTGCAACCTTACAACAAGTACGTTTTTGGGATCCTCATTGAACAGTAATTTTGGATTTCTGCCATGTAGTATTTTGATCTATTAGACAGAATGTCATGTTTTTCCTTGTAAGATGCTATGTTTCAGCCAAACCTCTGTCAGCAGTAGAGAAACAAGAGGAAACTGTACAGAGTCCAGTAAACTCTGCTTATAAGATTTCTGTAGTATGACAGTGGAGCAGAACTGCAGGTTAGGGAACTAACTAAGGACAGGTGCATTTGAGTGGCCTTGGATAAGTCTGAATCTGTATTTAGTTTGATTGTTGGCCATATGTGCCTGAGATGAAAAATATTTAAAGGAGACTTTGGAGCCAATGAGAGAAAAAATTAATTACTTAAAAAACAGGCACCTGCCAAGGACCAAATAATGAGCCCCTGCTAAATGAAGCATCATACCGTAGGAATGTTCATCATGAGGCCTATCAGACCAAAGCTTGTCCATAGGCAGCCCAGCATCAGGCTTAGAAACAAATTCTGAAGTACAGCTCCTAATTTTTGGCAGCTGCTCCTGTTCTGCTTTATGTACCTTGTCCCTTGCCCCTTTACCCTACACACACAGAACATAAAATATACAAATATTTAAAATAAAAATAGAACAAAAGTGAAAACAACATATACACATTATACAAAGGTAATGGTATGGCAATGTGCAAAACCAGCATAACAGAATGTTCCATGTCATTTTTTTATGGTGAAGGTCAGAGGATGACTTAGAGTTGAGGAGTCTCACAGCCTGAGGACAGAAGCTGCTCTGTAGTCTGGTGGCACAACAGCGGAAACGTCTGTATGGCTTGCCAGATGGCAGCAGGGTGAACAGGCTGTGGCTGTGGCTGGGGGGGGTATTGTCTTTTAGTTTCCTTTGGACTCTGCTCAATTGAATTCAGTTTTTTTTTTTTTTACATAGCGCCATATCATAACAAAGTTATCTCAGGGAGAGGGAAAGGGGGAAAGGGGGGAAAGAGGGAACACACAGCAGATGTAGATGAAAACATCTAGTAACAATGTTGCTAATGTTAGTATTAAAGAAAATAATAGTAGTAGCAATGGTACTAATGTTAGTATTGAAGAAAATAATAGTAGTAGCAATACAATATTAGTAATACTAATAACAAGAACAGTAACAGTAGTACCAGCAGCAGCTGCAGAGCAAGAGGCAGCAGGCGGTCCGCATCCACAGATCCAGACTCCACAGATCCAGACTCCACAGGTCCAAACTCCACAGATCCAGACTCCACGGGTCCAGACTCCACAGATCCAGACTCCACAGGTCCAAAATCCACAGATCCAGACTCCACAAGTCCAGACTCCACACATCCAGACTCCACAGATCCAAAATCCACAGATCCAGACTCCACAAGTCCAGACTCCACAGATCCAGACTCTAGAGCTCCGGAGGCAGAAACACTCGCAGACAGCAGCAGAAGGTGAAGGAGTGAGAGGAGAGAAGGACATATCCTCATCGAAGGTAATGCTAAGATTCCTTACTGTGGCGCTGGAGGCCAGGGCAATGCCATCTACAGAAACTTTATCTTTAGCTAATGTGTTTCAGAGGTGTTTTGGGCCAACTACAATAACTTCAGTTTTGTCTGAGTTTAACATTAGAAAATTGCAGGTCATCCAGGTTGTTATGTCCTTGGAGGCATGCGTGAAGTTTAACTAATTAATTGGTTTCATCTGACTTGATTGACAAATATAATTGGGTATCATCTGCATAACAATGAAAATCTACGGAGTGCTTCCTAGTGCTCAGGGGCCTTACCTCTCCGATGTCGCTGATGTACAGTAGCAGAGGGTACCAGTGATGTTCTAGGTGTTTTTAAACACCCGCTGCAGAGCTCTCTGGACCTGGGCCATGTAAGTTCCATGCCTGTTTGCAATGTTTCCAGTGAGGTCTATTCTATTGCTCCTCTGTAAATGTTAACAAGAACTTATAATGGGAATTTGCCTTCTTACATTTCAATAAGAAACATTTCTGAGCTTACTTTATCAGTATGGAGGTGTGTGATGACCATGACAGGTTCTCTGTAATACTGATTCCCAGGAACCTAAAACTGTGCACCTTGCTCCACTGATGTAGACAGGAGTGTTTCTTTGCCTCCTTTTTCCTAAAATCAATGATCAGCTCCTTAGTCTTGCTGACATTCAATAGTAGATTGCTCTATGTGCACCACTCTGCAAGGTTGATGATTTTTTCCCCAATATGAATTCTCATCGTTGTTTGTACATCGTTGCGGATGCTGGTTGTTTTGCACAAAACTTCACAACAGAGTTCTCTCCATGTCGATGATTGCAGTCATGGCTGTACAGCGTGAGGGGGCTGAGCACACAGCCATGGTGCTCAAATCAATTGTTGAATTAGTTTGTGTGTGTCAGTTTGTTTGAAACTTTTTTGTAATGATTATTATAAACATTATCACTCATTCCACATCAAATGTCACTTAACAAAAGCCATCAGTGTTAACAATAAAAGTAAAGACAAATTATTATTAATTATGCTTTTGGGAAACACATCTTAAGCTTAAACCTTGAGTGCGAGACTTCTACATATAAATGATGGTCTGTCCACCAGACGAGTACACAGAATGCTGATTAAGCCTATAACCAACAGGTAAATCTCTCTGTATTTTGCGGTCTACCAGAGGTTTTAAATCTGGTGTGTGTAGCGACATTCACGTAGAATGCTGGGATGTTGGAAAGTATTCGGAACAGTCTGAAACATGAGCTTTTTGCTCACAGGGATTACTTTTACACAAGTTTACCTCATTATATAAAATTTTGGCCACGTTTAATATGAACATCCGACATTGTAACATTAGATATGTGACAGAAAATAAGGAAAGAAAATAGGTCCCCTTTAAATAACAAATCTGGTCTTGGTATTGACTGAATTACCTGTGTGCGCTGCTGATGTCATCAGTTATACATGCATGGTCAGATGTGAGCTCTGCAGTCTGTGAGACTGGACTTCTGATTAGTCACCACAATTGCCTCAGGCGTTGAGATGTGTCCGCATTGGACATTGGGCTTCATGCAAGAACCACAAGATTCGTCAAATGTGACGTTATTTAAGTAACAAATCTTAATTTTCAAAATGGTTGTTCCCACGTAATTCTTCTAGTAAAATAGTGCAGTTAACCAATAGAGGCTGGTAGTGAGTTGAGGCGAGAAAATCCAAAATATAGCCTAAAGTTTGTACGGAAATGTGGTTTATCTTTATGAATAAGCTATTGACATATTACGAACCTTATCTTGTGTTTCTAGAGTTATGTGTTCATGTCGTTATTTCTTAAAGGGAGTTTGGCATAGTATTTTCCCCGGACAACTCAGGGAGCTGTAGTTGAATTCAAATGGCTAATTTGTGTATTTTTGCTGTTGCTCTCTCTGCATGTGGCGGGTCTCATTCGGTCTCTTCTTAAAGACTCCAGAACTTTACTGTTCAGCTGGCTCTCACAGCTCTCATAACATTCTGCAGCTGCTTTTCAGCGTGTACACTACCTGCTCAGGACCAAGCGACAGACAGACACAGTTAGCTACAAGGTGGTCAGGATTTAGCAGCTAAAGAGTCAGATATTTCCCTCAGGAATTGGTAGAGACAAAGAAAACAGAGCTAAAAGGGTGTGACTATTGGACTTACATTCACCAGATGGTCAGAAACACGACTCCAAATTATAATGCTGCTCCGTATCAATCTTTGCTCAAAACTTTGCCATATAAGGATAAATGGTGATATTATGTTAATGGTGTGTTCACTACTTGCTTCTTCTACTTCTTCCCCAAAGTGGCTCAAAAAATCAGTTAATGCAGGTTTGAGAAATCCATCTTCCATGGGCGAGTCAAAGGTCTGGGGTTTGTTCAGACATGTCTGTATACAGAGAAGAGCGAACAGTGTAGGAGTTTTTAGACAGCAGTGATTATAGCTAAAATATTGGAAAAGTGACTTTAGAAGGACTGGCGGATGTTACAGTTGTGGATGAAATCACATTGCAATGATGTAAGTAACTGTGGTGGTAAATGCTCTACGTTTGCAAAGTAAATGTTAACTTTGTTAAAATCAGGAAGGTTTCCATTTCTGACAATTTGTCTTAAAGTTATGCTTAATGCAAGAGTCACTGAAGTTAGTGGGACAGGGGCTAGACAGGAAGTGACGTCATGACTAACTTAATTAGATTTCTTTCCCATAATACAATGCTGAAATTCACAGAATTTAAAGAACTATTCTTGAAGTTGTTATATTTGCTTACAAATATAACTGAAAATGTGGTAATACATTATGGCATAATGTCACACATACACCTCCTGCATCAATGTTATTGCAGTGAAGCTTTTGGACACCAGTGGGAGCTCTGACTGAGATGCTTCTGAGAGAAAATAAAATTGATTATGTCATATCATAGTGATGTTATCTGGGATGTTGCCGCATGGGCTTGGAGAATACAGGATTTGCTGCTTGGAGTTTGACCTATGCTCTCCAATCTGTCTCCTAGTAGTCACGCATAAGGCTTTTATTGGTCACAGCAATACAAAAGGAGAAAATGCACGAAAAAGGACTTACTGCACACTTAAACATGTTTTTTGAGCTGTAAACTAAATTATGTGACTGTACTGTGATGAAACACATGAATTCTGCTGTTAATATTGTCATTTCTTACCAAATCTATTAAAATCTGCATTTCATGGGTTGAAAGTGGCTCAAGATGCCATCTACTGTTTTAAATCAGCCCTGAACCTGTGAGGCCAATGTTGACATAGAGTCAACCAGTTGGGACCTGTCTACGTCATGACATTTATGTAAAAAAAGACTCTAATCAGTGTCAGTCAGTCTCCCCACGTCTCCTGACCCACACACTAGCAGCCAGGAGGCCACGCCTCCTACAATTGTGTTCCCTCACTCGTTGCATTTTTAAAATTTGCTGGGAGGGAGGGTTCTAGCAGAATTTCAGAGTGCAGTTACATTTTAAACACAGGTTTAAGATGTTTCATTCATCCTATCACATGCAGTTTGAGTCGATTGTCAACAGCTAAATAGCAATAATTTATTGTGACATCATAACAGCTCACAATGCATTGGACTTCCATGTTGGCAGTATGAGTATGCACGTGTAAGTTAACACAAGCCCGAAATGGGCCCTCCGCAGGTCCAAAAAACCTTTGTCTCTTCATATGAAACAATACTTCCTACAGGAAATGTTGTTCTCACAAATTGATTGTACTGAAACAATCATCAAAAACACAGAATTGAAATTCTGGAAGAAATTGAAAGTCTGATGTTTGTCATAGTAGAAACAGCAGCTTTAGTTCCTGTGCAGACGTTCATGCTTGTTTACACAGCGAGGAATTTTTTCTGTTTCTCTATCACAGAGCAGGTGTCATTCCATCAGCGATTTATTGGTTTAATAAGGAATAGAGCTGGAAGTCAGGTGTTGGGTGTTGGTGACAATAAGAAGGAATGTTTTATATGGAAGAATCCTCCACAGCTTCCAGCTGCCAATTTTCAAACAATGCTTATTTGTTTAAGAGATGCTTTTGGAAAACACCTTTCATTCTTTTGGCGCATTTTGGGGCTCGCTTTCAGTTGCCAGAGTTGGACAATATGGCTTTTGTCTGTTTTTTCATCTTACAGATAGAGACAGGAGATAAGAGACAGCAAGAGGACAGGCTCAAACTGAGCTTTGGTGCAAGTATGTTAGTATTAGAGTTAGGAACTACAGTTATGCATGAGTGCTAATTCCACAAGAGGAAGCTGTCAATAAGTCACTGTTAAAATCATTTGTACAGCAAATAGAAAGTGCTTCAGTAAATGGTCCACATGGACAGCAATTACTTACCAGAATATTGCTAAAACCTTAAACTTGACATGGACATTGAGCCAGTGTTTTTAAAAGTCTGTCTGGGAAAAAATCTGAGAAAGTGAAAAGTAATGAGGAAGTCATACAGTTGTGTTACGTTAAAACAGCTAGATACTTGCAGTCAGGTTTGAGGAAACTGGTTGAAATGTCAAATGTCATTGGAAGAGGATACTTACAGTGGAGGGTGTTGGGGCGGTGGACTGGCGTATTAATGTTTGCCTTTGACAGCATCTCAGTTTGATGTCCTGTCTCATACTGGGAGTCAGTGTTTGCAAAGTGTTTATTGTTTACCCATGCTACAACATAATAAGTCAGTCTGTCAGGGAATATTGCTATTTATCCAAATCACACTGATAGAAACAAAATTCTTGAGGTAAATATTTGTATTTTATGAAAAGATTGAAATATACACAACAAAATGATGCAGGATAAGATAAACCATATAGGGATTAAATTAATTGGCAACACTTCATGTGCGTTCATCCATGGTGAGTGTGTTCGCAGAGTTAACTTTCTAGACTGGGCCACTGGCCTGTACAGCAGCTCTCCACGTTGTGCCTGGGAGGACCCAACATGTTCAGTCATGCATGTATGCGTCAGAATAAGAAGCTCAATGACAAACAGGTTCTTAACATTGCAGCGCTATGTGAGGGAACACATACAGGTGTTTGTTATTTTAAGACTTATCATCATCAGGCAACTCCCCGAATTCCTGCCTTAAACATTCTCACTGTATGTGTGTGTGTGTGTGTGTGTCCTGTCAGGCATTTGGACATTTAAGGCAGCACATTTTCTCTCATTGAATCAGTTTCTGCTGCAACTACATCTGCTTCATGCTTTCTGCCAATTTTGAATGTAGTCTCTCCTCCAAAGATCTGATGCTACTGATCAGTGCAGGCCAGGACCAATCTGAATAGGTGAAATACTGTATACTGGCACTACATGAGCAAAAAATGAACCAAGTCCTTTTGGTCAACTCGCTGTTATGCTCTTATGAAGAAAAGGTTTCCCTAGCTCAGAGTGACCTGTAGTGACTGGAAGAAGCTTTTAAATCCTTTACTGAAATAAAAATAATAAAACAAAAAACACTCTATTGCAAACCAAAGTTCAGTATTCCACATTTTATTCATGTGAACTCATATGAAGAGTAAAATGTACATTTTATTATCGCGTGCTCATTGTGAGAAATTCGGTCCCTTCCAGGGTGTTACTTGCAATGCATCAGTCCAAAGTTGGGGGATTTCTTGCATTTCTTGCAACTTTTGTGCATGAGATTGGAGGTAACCTCCTGTCGCAGACCTGTATTTAATGTGTGCCTTTTTATTTACTGTATTGACCACTTTTCCTTAACTTTAACCGTATCATAGTTGACATGTGCAGATATTATAGAAAGTGAGAATTTTTTATAAAAACATTTTATTTAAAATTTCAACGTTCTTGCATGGTTACAGGGAGGAGAAATTAGAATGGTCTGTCTCACCCCTGCAATTAATGGTCACCTTTCTCAGATCTTTTGCCTGATCTTAACCGCAACATAGGTGTCATGTACATATAGTTTGGAAAGATTTTTAAAGTTGGTCACACTTCATGGTTTCCTTGAAAATACATACAGTATATGTCTTGAGATGTGTTTATTCCCTGGAATGCTATCAGTAATGTGATAGCATAGCATCGGTAACATTGTAACTGCCATTGCTTTACATCTTTATGTGGAATTGTACGGTGATACTGTGTGTTCTCTTTCATCCTGCTCTCGCTCTTACCCCCCCCCTTCTTTTTTTTTTTCCTCTCTCTACCCAACTGGTCGAGGCGGTTGACGCCCACCCTGAGCCTGGTTCTGTTCGAGGTTTCTGCCTGTTAAAAGGCAGTGTTTCCTTGCCACTGTCGCCTAGTGCTGCTCATGCTGGAATTGTTGGGTCTATACATATAGAGTTGGTCTAGACTTGCTCTATATTAACAAGTGCTATGAGATAATTTTTATGATATAGCGCTATATAAAAAAAATGTAATTGAATAGCAAGATTTTTTAAATTTAAAATCCTTTTCTTTACCTTGCTTGGGCATCTTAATTTTGCAATGTGTATTATTCCCCAGGTACGCTCCTTCATATCCAGTCTTCTCGACCTCTCCAAATCTGTAGAGAAACTTCATGATATGGTGAACTCCATCCGAGCTCCGATTCTGGTCTGTTCTTTGTGACACATAGAAAAGCATCTCAGAACATATCTCCATTAGCTGTGAAGTTTTATACAGCCCCTTCCATTGCTTTTTCCCCCCCAATAGCCGATGGTTTGCCGATGTATGGCCAAAAGAACTGTCATCCTTGCAGCTAATGCCTCTTCTGCTCCTCTAATGGAAATATACCGAATTGTTATAGTGTGTCTTCGGTGGGGTATAATCTAGTCAAGGAAACACATTCTGTCTTTTGGTGACAAAGAGGCAACTGTCAGTATCTGTGTTGGGTAACTTCATTATTCGAGCAGCTGATATTCCAGGTTTGGATAATAAAATAGCTGAATCTTTGTCCGAGTTTCAATTTCAGAATTTTGCCAACTGCACCCAGAGGCAGCACCATCCAGCTTGACCTGCCCCCCATTCATTCAAACTGTGCTAGATTAGACACATCCCTGCAAACCTATATGCTCTCTGCTCTTTGCTATATGCAATCTGGCTTAGCCAAATCCACATTAAAAATGTAGGATTCTGCATGGTCTTAATTCACCTTCTTTGTACCAGCTGGCCCGTACAGTAGACATTTTGCCTGTCAATATTCCCATCATATGTACCGTTATAGTTTTAGAATAGAATTATACAAAATGCGGCCGTCCTCTGACAAATTCTGGTGTCCTGCTGATAAGGGGCATCAAATTAGACAACACTTAATTGGCGTACTGTGGACGGTACACAGGACAGTTTATAATGGCAGTGGAAGAAGACCTTGTGCAGCTCCCACTGTGAATGTGATATTGAAACCAATGTGGTATGTACTTTGCTTTTCCAAATGAAGAGTTCAAATATGTCTCCCTCCTTCTCCCGCTTGTGAGCGTCATTAGGACATCGCAGCATCAAAAGCAAGTGCATTCAAGTCTGCACTGAACTGTTCTGACACTCCCATTAAATGAGATTCAGGTGTTGGCAGGTACCTCAGCGAGCAGTGAAATATCCACAAATACAGCATGAACGAGCAAATTTGCAGCTTTTGTTGCTAATACTAATGCTAAATGGCTTTGCAATCTTTACATTTACCTTTTTTCTCTCAATAAATATAACATTTTTATTTTGACATTACAATCGTGCTACAACAGTCCTCCCCCTGGACGCCGGTGACATCTCTGCAGCTATTTTGTATATGCTTGTATAAACAATAACACTGCGTAAGCCATGTGCAGTATTTGCCTGCGGCGGTTCAGCCTCCCTGACAGACAGACAGCACAAACCTCCTTTGTTCCATCCCAAGAACAGAAGTTGTATTGTGGTTAAGCTGTTTCGCTGTGATGGAATGTACTGTTGAGAGAAGCCAATTGAAAACACACCCACCTGTTTTCACTGCACATAGCCTCACTTGTGTAATAAAGATGGCAGCTAATTTCTTTGGGTTCTCAGAGATTAAGATTTATGATTTATCTAAGGCAATAAAGATTTTCCAATGTACATAACAGAAAGAAGAAGCCAAAGGTTTTGGAAAACTCAACAGATACGTCTCTTATTCTTCAAAATTAACACCCAGTTTATACCCCATCCATCCATTTTGTTTTAGGAATAGGCGGTGCCACCATCTGGAGGGATGCTCCAAGAGAAGGAAGAGCAAGGAGTTTTTGTAATTCAGACACCCATTCTACTTTTAAAAAGGTCTGTCACACTAATGTCAAACTACTAAATAAATTATGGTTGTTGTACGCAAAAGCAAAAAGTGTACTTTCACTTAAATGATATATAAACCATAATGATCACAAACTGTGTACACCTTGTAGTCAGGAATAGGAATGAAGTTGGTGACCTGGCGTTTAATAGTATTTAGATGACAATTCAACTTTATTTTAGCTTAGCACCCATTTTTGGACAGTAACCATGACATGGACAGCACGAGGGATAAATAAAGCCACTGCACTATCAACCTGATGCTGAGAGGTGTCGTCAGGCTGCCTCTGCATAGGGGTATTCTAGGGGGTCCTCTCTATAGAGAGCTTGTAGATGAACATCTTGTTCAGTGTGATACCAATCATTTTAATCCCACATTTGTCTCAAAACATATTCAATATTCAGAGAATAATACTTAATACTTAGTAATCAAATTTTGGAAATTTAAATATACCCTCAGTTTGAATTCAACAAACGTGCATTAGCAAATGCAACTTTGTAAAAATCTTTATGCCACTCAAGTTATGGTTTGTATCAACGTAAAAAGTAAATATTTATATTGGAGTATTTCTCCCAAACATTCACTGTCAACGTATTTCGAATTGTTTTCCTACAATGTGATTACATTACATTTTATTGTTGTTTAGTCAACTTAAATATCTTGGTTCAGGAAATATGCTGTGCTTAGTAAAATACTTAAAGTGTTTATGCCGACTTGAAGCATGAGATGTTGAAGTTTTTCATTTTTAACTAAACCCAAACCTTGACCAAGTGTTTTAGCCTAAACCAGGTAGGACACATGATGTGGACCCTGATCCCCAGTGACAAAGTCCTCCATCCTCCTCTCTACATCCTGTCCTGTCCATTACAAGAATGTAAAAAAAATAAAAAATCGTTCCAGTGAACATAATACAGGCAGCAGTTGGCTTGGTTTGACTATGCAATTTAATAGTATATAAATTTGTTTTGTACAAGATAGCATTTTTGCTATAGATATTCAAGGTCCCAGAGGATGAATCCTAATCATTTTGGTGACATCCTGACCTTTTCTCTACCACCACCATCAGGCTACAATTTCCAACAGGGTACAAGGAATACTGAAATCTAATGAGCAGATTGCCACGAAACGTATTGAGCGCATAAAATTCAGACATTCATACATGACTTCTACACTAAATAGAATATAAATTGCCAATATTTTCTTTCAAATAAACACCTCTCTCTGCCGCATTAAACTGTGTCTGTTTTATGTCGTGTTAAAAATATTACTGTTTTTCAAAAAGTCTAATTTTTAAATGGGCATGATGTGCTACTGATTAACTCACAACAACCAAAGCTCTTGGTTTGAATGTTTGTGCACTTCTTTAATGTGCATTCCCAGCTGTAGTTCACAAGGGTATTCAAAATGACGTTGCGACGGGTCATCAGGCCTAAAGCAAGCTAGTTCTCCAACAGCTCCCATTCACCCATCAGCACCAGCTAGCACTAGTGGTCATCATTACCACTGTCAGCTCTCGAGGTCTTGGAGGGAGTACAGCTGAGCTTGGTTATAAAGTAGGTGGCCAGTTAGTGAGAAACATTCTTTAAAAAAATAGACAGTGGGTACATGGGAACTCCCTTAATTGCATCCATGTTTCCCTCACTTGCCTCTTTTGCTTTCATGTTAGTCCCTCCCACTGAAGACAGGAGTGATGCAAGAAAAAGATGTGAGGAGAGAGGAAATGAGGAAACACCTTTTTAGAGAAATGAGACCTCCTTTCCCCTGGTCAATCATCTGAAGCAACATCTGTTTCTGATGACGATGGATCAGCTGTCCAATTTTACAGCACTGTGGCGACTGTAGTTTGATTTTGCATTCTATGGCCTGTCCAAATAATAAAGAAACACCGCAACCTCTGCCATTGTAGTAGTTTCTTTTTTAAGTCTCTCTATGTTTTCCTCTTACAATAAACTGTTGGCAAACATCTGAACATTTATTAAAGACCTGCATTATTCTGGACTTCGCTGCTCAGTCGCACGTCAGCCAGATCTACTGGCAGAATGCATTTTTGTAATTGAATAATTATTTGCTCTCTGCATTTATCAATATTCTGTTTGTAAATTCATTATTTAATAATAGTTTAAAGGTTTGAAATTAGAATGACATAATTTGAAGATATTATTGTCACAAACCACCAACTTCGATACTCCAGAACCAACATAAACGTCTAAATGCTGAAGAGCCCAAATAAGTGCCAATGCCTCTTTCTCAACCACCGAGTAGTTAAGCTGATGATTATTAAATTTCCGCGAGAAGAAACTGACAGGACAGTCTACCTGATCTACATTCTCCTGTAACAATACAGCACCCTGTAATGTTGTAGGTCGAGGGCCGAGCCCTTTCCCATACAAATCACCAACTCTCAAGTGGTTCGCTTGTTAGATTCTTTATTATTCTTGTTCACTCTTTATGCTTGCTCTTGCTTCTGATCACTC
>JAVQJF010060341.1:0-17639 GCA_036023855.1 Gadopsis marmoratus
ACGCACACGCACCGGGCTGCAGCCGCAGGATATGTCACTATAAGTTTCGTTGTCCGCCTGTATGCGGTGACTTTAACTGCTGCACAACCTCGCTGGACTTTATGGCGTCGCGCACGAAACGTACGCACGTTCTGCTGCGGGTGCAAACGTCCACCAATCAGAGACAAGTTGGTGTGACGTCACTCAGCTGCCCCACACGTTTGAGGTACTTGTACTTTACTTGCATTCACTTGACCACGTCAGTTGCTGATTTCTTCACACAAAACAGTTGGCGGATAAAATGCAATGCATTTTTCTTTCTTTTTTTTTTAAATAGATAAAGTATACAAAGTAGTTGGAATTGGCAGCATTAAAATGCAAATACAGCAATAATAATAATAATAATAATAATCCAATAACACTATATATGTACGGTAATAATATAACACTCGTTTTGTCTACTTTTAAGAAAGTTTTGCTGATAACACCTCTGCACTTTGTTGAGTCTTTAATGCAGGACTTTTACTTGGGTAACATATCTGAGGGCATCTTCCACCACTGCATTTTTGGTGTTTCTGACTCAGGAAATGACTGACTCAAAGATAATAATAGCATGAGACTTCACCTCTGCAGTGTGTTTCATACTATTCTGAAATATGCATTATATGTTATATGATTATGCAGGCTTTAGTATTATCTCCTGTGTGTGTTTATGCTGTCTCCCTTTTTGTCGCAGTGAACAGATTTAGTCACTAGTTACTGGGCTACAAGATAATAAGATTAGCTAGTGTCAGACTTCCATAAAGTTGGGCAGCTCTCAACAGCAGAGGGCTCGATCCTCTAATGCAATGTGACCCTGGTGTTTAAAATGCTGGATCCTGCATTTCCCAGAATGCAACTCATCAATGTCTTTTATTAATCTTCTGAAAACCCGTTTTAAAGCCCCACCCCTTCAGGTTGAAAGACAGGCTTTCTCTTCAAACGTTTAGATAACCCTGATGACATCACTGTCGCTGTTAAAGGGTTATTTTTATAAAAAAAAAAGTTTAAATCCTCCAGAGTCACAGAAGACATTAAAAGGGCACCTTTAAGGTTTGGGGCTCGCAGTCAGTATCAGTGTTAAATGACCCAACCGAGTTCAAACTGAAATGTTGCCCAATTTTGACATCAAAGAATATTAATTCCACAAAATGCCTATTGTGAAAACACATGTAACTGTACAAAACAATATCAGCTTTTCTTCTGACTTTTTGTACAAAAGAAAGACAAAATACACAAGACTCCAAACTCAGTTATTTTAAATCGAGACTATACAACTGTTGGCTGCAGAAATAACACATAAGCAATAAAACACACCCTCAATTCAATACACTCAGGGGTTTAGGGTTACTGCTTACTGCAATCAATCAAAATTTTATTTGCATAGTGTATTTCATACAGGTAAGTGCAGTTCAAAGTGCTTCACCGGTGATAAAACAGTAAGACAGAACAAGTGTAGACCATAAAAACAACACAAACAAACAAACAAAAAAAACTTTTATGAATTTGAGACCAATTCACACCAGAAAATAAAAGTGGTGAAAATGTAATAAAATAGAGGAATATTAGGAAAATAAATAGAGTTCAATAAAAGCTAGGCTAAACACTAAATAAGATAGATAAAATATTAAAAATGACTTGTTCTGATACGACCAGTAGCTTATGGTGGCTAATGTTAGCTGTTTAATGTTTCGCATTCACCATTGTCCTATAGGCTCACTTTAACTGTGCAACTATTATTACTGACTGTACAACTAGCAGTAAGATTCAGCAGCATTCAAAAGTAGGCTTATAGTATTAAGTATTTTCAGAAGGTTTTGTAGCCTATAATATATGCAATTTATTTTAGCATCAAAGACATGTTGTTACAGTAATTTAGTTAGAACTAGTGAACATTTTTAACTCAAACAAAGAAGTATAACAGAAGAGTATAAATGAAATATATAAAAAAAGGTTTCAGTTTGCATGAACTATTTTACTTCCTAATGTTGGATGGAAATCTCTCAGGTCTCAGCTGGATTGTGATCATGATCACACAGACTGTTACTGTGTCAGTAACAGGAAGTGAGAGGAAGACTTTCCCACCCTTCCTGCTCACAGATTAATCCATCTGACTGATAATGAGCAACAGATTAAATGTCTGAAATGAGGTCACAGCTGACCGTCTACAACAATACTGTCTTACTTTTAACACAGTCGGCAGTCTGAGTTAATTGACGGTTTCCACGGTGTTGTCTTGCTTAATTTGGGATCTGAGAGGATTATAGGACATTTGGGAGTGGAGCAAAGCCCATCATACATGCAGCAATTCACAACCTGTTAAAGGTGGTGCCATCTGTTGGCAAAAGTACATCAGTAAGTAGCAAGTGAATGAACTCGCAATACTGCCACCATGTGGACGTTTTCCCTACAACAGTCCACGTGTGTCATCTTTAACCTCACACGTTTTGTCTGAACAAATTGCAAAATGCATCACAAAGTCATGCGTGTCCACACGAGCTGTATTAAGGTATAATCTGGTGTATTTTCTCTCCATCTTGCTTTCAGTGCACATGATCCGGGTGTCCTGTAGATGGAGAGAGCAGCACACTGGAATTCATCAAGCACGCTGAGACTCACACGCTGTGAAAAAGCAAGGACCAGAGTTGCACGTGATCTTTATGTCGACAGGACAAGTCTGCATTCGAGGAAACTTGAAAGGTTTCTTTGACTGCAGCTGAAGCTTTATTGTTCCTAAAGATCACACGTGTCATCGCATGTACGGACGACGACCTTTGACCTCCTAATCAGTGACTCAAAAAGCAAAGGAACAAGTAAACAGCAATAACAACATGCGCACAAGAAGAGGCCTTGGGACAACCATCCTTGTCTCTTTTTGCAGCGCCTGCTGGTGTGATCCCAGCACACCATTTCAATCGACCCCTTTCTCCCCCTGAAAAACCACAGTCCAAGAATAACAGCTTACGAACGGCCGTGTGGTCATTTTTACTTGAACAAACTCAGCCTCGAAAGCTCCTCTTGACCTCTCAAACGCACTAATCGTAAAGATTTCAGCTGCGATTGAGGGATTTGAATTATTTTGCAACACACACCCCCTCAGTCAAAGCAAAGGTTTAAATCCTTTCTTTGTTCTTTACTGAAGGAAGGCTTTCTTCTCACAAAATGCCCAATGTATGTGGGTTTTTTTTTCTATGAGTGTCTTTTACAAAAGTGACAAAACAAAAATCATAAAAAGAAACATTCTAAAGTTAACCCTCACATGGCGATAGGTTAGCCTTAAGCTCACTTGAATTACACACCCCATAAATTGAGCAGAGATGTTTTGTTTGGTTAAAAAGTACGATGTGAATGATATACACAGCGCTGTGTGTGAAGCACATCACCTCCTCACCTCTGAATTCACAACAATAAAAAAAGACTAATGCCACGTTTGTGCATTTCGATGAAGGGATTTGACAGATTCCGAGGAAATATTTGCAGCTTAAGCAAAGCATATTATTATGTTGGAACTTTGAGTGAAGATAATTGCCCCTGCTGGAGCGAATTAATTCCCCGTTATTAACGTGGTAAACTGATCTAAAAGAATATCAAACAAGCTGAAAGTCTTTCTGCTTTGTGCAACTTATGTAAGCCCCTTCTCCGGGATAAAGTGTCGTTTTTTGATTATTATTTGGAACATCTGTCCATCAGTGCTCAGGCACAAATTGAGGAATCATTTTTACACAGCCATTAGTTGGATTTAATGGCACTGGGACACATCACAGAGTTGGTCTGCCAGATCAGACTCAAACACACTGGATCAGAGCTTCTAATTAAGTCAGTTAAGTGACTTTATGCGGTGTTTGTTGAACTTTCCAAATCATTTCTGATTGGTACTTAACTTTGTTAATAGATCTGTCCCATGGCTGATTAAACATCAGCACACCCCATCTGATTATTTCATTGAAACCAGAAAACCAGAAACGTTTCTAACGTTGATAGTATATCATGGTAGATCAAATCTAACGTTTTTTTGGTATCTAACGTTTTTTAACTCATACTGCATTTAATGATACATAACCAAAGTGTCGAATAAGCTCTCTTTTCCTAGAAATAACAGTAACTTGCTCCAGGACCATAGTGACATTATTAAAATACTGTGTAAAGTGGAGTGTTTTCAAATGACACAGAAGGATAAATGGTGCACAAACCTACAGTTACATCAATATAATGCATTTGGCAACTGGGCGCTTGAGGTGTTTCACGAAAGTTAATGAAATAAGTACATTTGTTACGGAACAAATGATTACGGAACGGAAGATGGGGAGGTTAATAGTGGATGCACCCAGCTGCGGACGTGACCACAATGCGCATGCGTACATCGACCAAAACACCGAAAGGAGGGCGACCGTATGAGGATATTCACGTAAAACAATGCCTTATCGAGTAAGAAATGTCTCAAATTTGATTATTAAAATTAAAAAAAAGTCATTTTATGACGACTACGCGTCATGTGTTTAAATATATTTGCCACAGTTAGCTTGTGTGACCGGCGCGAGGTTACGAGAACAATAGCTAGCATGCTAACTTGATAGCCAGCAGGCAAGTTGTTCGGCAGTAGAAACCTGTTGTGTTTAGATTCGCATCGTCGCCCAACGCCGGGCAACGTTGAGCCTGTACGTCCCGTGAACTGAAACAAAACACCGATTCGTGCCTCCGCATTTCAGGCAGCGCAGCGGCGTCGGTTTAACCTCGGTGTCACAGCTCAGTGAAGCGGCAGCAGGATGGACGGCGGCACCGTGTCGGCGTCGGGTGGCGCAGCAGCGTGTCCTCTGGCTTCTGAGGACATGGAGGGGATCTGCGTGATGCCGGACTTGAGCGCCATCAAGACCGAGCAGTCGGTGGGCGCGAGCCCGGACGACACGGGCGCCCAAAACGTGGCCATGGGCATCAAGTTCATCCTGCCCAACCGCTTTGACATGAACGTCTGCTCAAGGTTCGTCAAGTCGCTCAACGAGGAGGACAGCAAGAACATCCAGGACCAGGTCAACTCTGACCTAGAGGTGGCTTCTGTCTTATTCAAAGGTAAGGCCGCTCCTTGTATGCCTGTAAAGGTACAGTAGCTTGACATGGCGCTTACATTTTGACGTGGTTATCTTGCGACAACGTCTGACGTGCGCGTCTGTAACAGATGTATGGTTTTCCTTCTCTTTCAGCCGAGTGCAATATCCAGACGTCACCTTCCCCGGGTATACAAGTGCGTCATGTCTACACGCCATCCACCACCAAACACTTCTCGCCCATCAAACAGTCCACCACGCTCACCAATAAACACCGTGGCAACGAGGTTTCTTCAACGCCTCTTCTGGTGCATTGTAAGTACCACAGTTATTTTCACTTGTACATTTTAAATAAATGTTCCTAACGTGAATCCAGGCAAAATGTCAATCAACGCATGCATGTTTTCCGTCTCAGCTTTGTCCATTCATCAGCTTGCAGCCCAAGGCGAAATGGTGTTTCTGGCCAGCAGGATTGAACAAGGTAGGCAGGCAGCCGTGAGGGTCCGATTCATCCTAGTCCTGCAGAGGCAAAATGACCCAAAGCAACACTCGTGGCCTCCGGTGTTAAGGGCTGCAACTAACAAGTTATATTCAATATAGATTCGTCTTTTTCTTGACGAATCAATTAATCACGTTGTCTCTCAAATATCAGAAAATTTGAAACAATTGAAAAATGGCCACCACAATTTCCAAGAGCCCCGTCGTGACGTCTTCTTTTGTCCGTCCCAACAATCCAAAATCCAAAGACGTGGAGTTTTTCTGTCGTATAAGACAAAATCAGCAATTCTTCATATTTAAGATGCAGGAACCAGCAATATTTGGCATTTTTGCTTGAAACATTACTCAAACGATTAGTAGATTATCAAGTGATTCTGTTGATTGACTAATAATTTTAGCTCTACTGGTGTTATTGCACATAAATCACATGCTAAATATATTATGAGATATAAATATAATGATATTAAATAGTAGTAATACTGTTTTGTAACACATCAAATATTTTGAAGACAGAGTAACAAACATTAGAAAAGGAAGTATCGTCATTGCATTTTAAATGTTGCAGTTGTTAGTGAGTCTCACCCAGTGTCAGCTGCAAAGGATAAGTGGGTCTAGATGATGGATGTGATGAAAACACATGTAGTAATAATGTAGTTTTTTTTTATGTCTGATTTTAATAGAGACTGTGATCAATCTCCAAGATGAGGAAGGCTTTACCCCCCTGATGTGGGCAGCTGCACATGGACAAATCGCTGTTGTCGAGTTTCTACTGCAAAACGTATGGGGGGAAAATGAACAGACCTCATGGTTTTATTATTTTAGACCATCATCACCCTCTTTATTTATTTACTGGTTGTCATTCTTCGCTGTAGGGTGCTGACCCCAACCTCCTGGCCAAAGGGAGGGAAAGTGCATTGTCCTTGGCCTGCAGTAAGGGATACACTGATATTGTGAAGATGCTCATTGACTGTGGTGTTGATGTCAATGAGTACGACTGGGTAATAATACTAAGCATTTATCACGTGTTCGCTGTAGCATATGACAAACAACAACTATACGACATAAGAACTACCTTTCACTCACTTTGTGCAAACAAACGAAGCCCTGTGGAGGTGTCAGTCTGCGTGGCCTGTTGTGATGCTCCTTCTGTGGGTTTCAGAATGGAGGAGCCCCTCTGCTGTACGCTGTCCATGGGAACCATGTGCGCTGTGTCGAAATCTTGTTGGGTGAGGACAAATCTTCATGTCAGGAAATGTCCTTCTGCAGTAATATTTCCTAAAGGATAAACATGGAAGTTCTTCAGTGTTTAGGAAATGTTGTGTCCGACATAAAATGTACAATAATAAAGTTTTGGTGTGTCCGTGTGTCTTCCAGAGAGTGGTGCTGATCCAACCATTGAGTCAGATTCTGGATTCAATGCAATGGACATGGCTGTGGCTATGGGCCACCGGAATGGTATGTGTAAATTAAACACATGAATGTTTGTCTTATGTGGACAATAGTAATTTCTCACAATATTCTCCTCTATTTTTCAAAGTGTCTTAAAAGCCCACTAAAGATATTTAACAATAAAGCAAAAATACTTAGTGCATTTTGAATATGAATGTATTTTATTTTCAACTCTATAAATAATCTCACAATCTTGCCAAAGTAAATATTTGGATTAGTATTTACTTTGTATGTTTCTCTGTTTAGTTCAACAGGTGATGGAGGCACACTTGCTGAAGTTACTGATGGGAATCAGAGAATGAACTGCAACACTTGAGGAAAACCGAAGGGAAAACACATCGGGACATCGGGACAATCACGTAGCAATCGGAATATTTTGTTCCATTAAGTGACATGTCAACATCTATTGTATCATATCAACATTATTTTGTTGGCCTGATGCACATGAAGGTTTGTGCTGTGTCAATTTTCATTTTGAACCGTCTTTCAAACAGTTTTCCTCTGCACTTTTTTTTTTACATTGAATGAGGAGTGGCAAATCTGATCCAGATACACTGACAGATTTACAAAAGAGCAAAAAATAAAAACCCCATCATGCACTGCACTCCACCTGTAGTATGCTGCCAAATGTGCAGTGCAGTGCAGGATTGGCTTAGCTCTAATTACAGGGTTCGTACGAAGTCATGAACATTTAGAAAATGCTTGCTGTTAACCGTTGGTTAGGAATTCGAATATGCTCCTTGAAGAAATGCTTGATTTTAATCTGGTGTTTGGTCGACAGTCACTCGTGTAAACCAAAACTCAATTTCTGAAATGAAACGATCCCGTCGTTGTCTTTGTTGGTTGTCTCCTGGCATTTTAGATGTGATGAGAAAGGCTTTTGGAGTCTGGAAATATTTGGTTTAGGTACCTTGAAAGGACTTGAAAGGTGCTTGAATTCTACTCTTAAAAAGCTGTACGAACCCTGTATCTAAGCATGGAGGTTTTGTTGCATTTGAGTCTTTTAGTATCGTATGTTGTATTTCCTGCCATCATTGGCTGTTCCATCCATTTCCCATTATGGCAAGTGTTTTTTTTATAACTAACTTATCTATAATAATCTGCCGTTTTTAAGAGTTAAAGGACATTGGTGTAATACGTTAAAATGCCGGGATTGAAATAAGTTCTAACAGAGTGGAACACACGTTACACACTGGGTGCTTCCGTGATGCTGCCACGATGTGTGTTTTGGTTGTACTGGTTTTATTTATTTTAAGTAATTTAGACATTGTGTTGTGACAGATGTGTAGTTTCTCTGTATTGTGATACTAATGTCCATTTATGTATGTTGTGAATTTTAAAAGACCTCACACCTCATTCAAAAGTCCCACAAGGTTATTGTGGCGCTGCTCTCCACTGTATGAGGGTGCTTGTGTTTTATACCAGTCATACTGTGAAGTGGCGTTTTGAGAAATAACTTGTATTGACCGGTTATCATTCTGTACAGATATTTATCTGATTGCAAGTTAAAAAGGTCAAACCACTGTTTATAGTCACTGAAATGAAGCTGTTATTTAATTAAAATATCTTGTTAAACTGCATCCAATAGAGTCACAGTCATGGGCAGAATACATGCTTGTTAAGATAAGCCAGGAGAGAAGTCTGTCACTGAATGTAAAGCTATTGGAGCGTACAGTTCAATCTACAACTACACCTGGTGATGCTGTCGTATTTCAAATCTTTTTCCAGTGTAGTGCTCCTTTCACTGAGATATGTAACAATGTCAACAGTCTGGTCAAAGATCAACCTGCACACTTAATCACGTTAAAGTACTTCAGGAGGGAGGGGGGTAAAGAAAACCAGAAACTTGGGCTATTTATTGACAGTAGCAAAGGTTTATTCCAGATATGGCGGTTTGAGCAAGGCCACAAAGAATTAAGGTTCAGTAACATGGAGGAAATGTACAGCAGGAGCCTTAAACACATTTTATTTTACTCACAATCTCTCACTCTTAGCTGGACATACAGAGCACAAGCATTTGGAGAGTCTGGTGGAAAAGAAGAGGTGGAATGTACTAAAACACCGTACACTTAAATATTGCTACCCCCAGTGGTTTTTAATACTTCAGAGTACTATTCTAGAAAATTACTCAAAGAATTAACTTATACGAAGAATGTGAGTACTTTGTTCAGATGTTGCACATATTACAGAATGCGCACAGTCAAAAGTTGACAGATTATCCATCTTCTCAGGTACTTTAACTTTTAGCTTTCCACCTCTCGAAATAGACAGAAAAGAAAAAAAAGACATCTTGTGCCCCACATGGTCCTGTCAAGTTTTGACACTTCAGGGAGTCCCATTTCCTCTAGTTAGCTTCATCCTTGGATGCTTCATCAAAATTCTCCACCAGATCTGAAACAACAGAAGAATCAGTGGTAAATTGATTTTAAGTCCAAGGGGAGGGGGGGACAAGCACGGCCATCTGCATCAAATGACTCCGAGGTGCCGGAGCACAACTCAGGAAAAGCATGTTTATCTGAAACATAATAGGTGTAATGCAATCCTGAGTCTTTGCTCATCTTCCCCCACTTTTATATAGACCGCAACATGCTCGACATGTGAGGCCCTCACAACTACTGAAAGCAGCTGTATAAATTATGGCATGAAGGATCAAAAAGTTGGCTTCAATTACTCCATGAAATGTGAGAAATCTGCCTCTCCAGGTTCTGGCTCAAAGGGTCGAGGGTTAAAATGGAAACAATTCAAAAGGTCTGAGGAAACGCGTTCCTTCAGCCGGGGAACAAAAAGGAAACTTGACTCCAATAACAACACAATGGCAGTGGCTGTTAACCCCCGCGCCATCAGGCTTCAACTGCTCCTATTGCTGGATACATGTGTAATCGTTTGTTACTTTTGTGAGGGAACTAGGGCTACGGGGAGAGAAGTCCTGGGAAAAGCTGAGATTATTGTAATCGCAACCTCATGTGTTTGGCCCATTTTGCTCACAAAGAAAAGCAAACTGGATCTTAAGATCTTATAAACAATGAGCATGAGATTCAAACAAAACCCTGCATTGCACCATCATCTAAAGTCATTGATGAATCCCCTTCATATGACCCCCTTCACAAGCCAAAAGAAAACAAACCTTCCGTGGTTATTTAACTGAGAACAAAAGGGAAAAAACTTGCCCTATAATGGACAAGTGTGAAGGAGTATTTCCAAACAAGACTGCAAAGCAGTTTGACGAAAGGCACGTTTTACTTGAGATGTGTTGAAGTAATCTATTACTTCAGCCACAGAAAGAAGTCCGGTAAATTTAACATCGTCAGCTCATTGACACTCTGTGGCAAAAGACGTTTTGCGTTACTCCATCAGAAAACACTGTGGAAGATTTTAATATTCAACATTCATTTTAATATATTGGAGCACCAAAAGTTTTGATTCATGGTTGATCTGTCCCCAGAAAAGCAAAATTAGGCTTTTAAGTGCTCACCTGGAACATCGTCATCCTCTTCCTCTACCGTTGCAATTGGCGCTCTTCCATCTGCAGCTGTGAGAAAAGAAACATCTCTTGAAACACGTTTGACTGCACCGAAAACACTGCCGTCACCCTACAGCGGGACACTTGCTATATTATGGCTTTATTCAACATGTCTGAATACGTTTTAGTATCCTAGGTTGCTGACCCTGCTTGGGCAGGGCCTCTGCGAGTCTCCTGAGGCTCGTCAGGCTGTCGGCTCCCAGCTGGTTCAGGATGCCCGGCAGCATCTCAGTCAGCTGCTTGGTCTCTGCGTGGCCAGTGATGGTGAAGGTGTTGGCGGCGAGGGAGGCCTGCACTTTGGGATTGTTGAAGTGGATGACTGTTCCTTGATTTGTAAACATGTTGACCTGTAACAGACCAATGTTGCCGTCAACGCCAAAGATACATCGGCAGCACTGAAGCACAGTGGGGCCACGCCGAGACGGAAGTGTGTGCCTACCTCTTCGATACCAGAGATATTGTTGACGCCAAGTTTCTTTAAGGAGAACTGAAGCTTCTTGTCATCTGCGGTTGCTGTTCTGTGTACGACCTTCTTCTTTCTGCGAGCACTACCCTGTTAGGACATTCATACAAACATATTTCCGTGTAAACCTCCAGTTCCTAATCTTCTACTAATGCAACATCTCGCAGGCTGGAAATGTGACTTTTTTTTTTTCTTCTGGCACAAAAGCTGGTGGCTGTTTATTTTAGTTCACTCGCTGGACCACTGTACACCGGTGCCTAAAATGACTGCTGCTATTTTACACGAACTAAAGATAAAATTGCCGGTTGTCATAGAAACTACCTTTAAAAACGTGTGCAGAGCTTAAGATGCATGTAGCTGCACCGCCTAACATCAAAGCCTTACATCAACATATCATCTAAAGTCTCCCTCACGCATACAGTATGTCCGGTCCTCTCTTTTCAGTCGGCATCTTTTTTTATTTTATTGTAGTAAAGCATGTAACTGGTAGTTGATGTGGCCCCATTTGTAATCATTTTGACAACCTGGTGCTAAACCCTGAAATCTAAGCATGTCCAACGCACTGCGATATAGCAGGGAAGAAAGAAAATCAAGCATTTCATGCAACCTGTGCGCTGATTTTATCAATTACCTTTCCGCCGATGCGGACTTGTTCCTGTAGTTTAGCAAGTTTTTCTTGATTCATAATTGCTTCTTTCATCTGACAGACAAAAAAAAAAAAAAAAAAAAAGAACATTACATATGATTATGTTAGTGATGCCAACACAGCTGATCGTTATACTGACCGCCTCCTGCAGGTTTTCACAACACTTTTCTTCCCCCAAAACATTTGGGATACTTAGCAATACATATAACATGAATTGAAACGGCTAAACATGAGATGGTCCAAGGCAGAGAAACGTGTTGGGGGGTAATTCACACAAGTCACATGTGGTTGCATGAAAACGCAGCACAAAGCAGGCGCCAAAAACGCAAAGCACATCATGCAGCTAAGGGAGGCAAGACCGGTCGAGGCTGCCAGCTGCTGAAAATGAGACAAAAAAAACAAAAACAAACTGGAGATGTTTTCATTACGCTAATTCAAAGATTAATAAATTATAGGATATTATTTTCTCTTAACATCCTTTGGTATTTTGACTTTTACCTACAGTCAACAGCAGTAACTCATGTATGTTCAGCTGAGATTAACGTTTCCCTGACAGCTTTGCACCTCCTCGGCCAGCCTGCCGTAGACACTTGCCTCATTTGAGGCTAGTGCGTTTCGTGACCAGCACACTGTCGGGTGTGATCTGGGTCACTCGTGTGCCGTGTCGGAGGCGCTGATCCCACCGTGCCCCGTCGTTGGATCATCGAACCCAGACGACAAACACGTACAGGCGTGTGAAGGATAATGGAAAGAGGAAATGGATGGCAGACAGCAGGTGGATGATCCATGGCCTTTTCGTGGCTAAGTGGCTGGTGTGCTCTGATCCCAGCCTCCTGGCAACGTGACATGTGGGAGCACAAGCACACCTGGTGTGGCTGAAACGTGACATGCTGACAATTGTGTTGCGTTACCCGAACAAACATGAGTCCTGCAGAACAAGGCTGGTTTTTATTCTTCATTGTGCTGCCACTCCGGTAAATTAACCAAAGCCCATTACGAAGAGACACTTTGTCATACTTTCCCCCCCATTTGGAGGTTTTGCTTCTATGCACGCTCACAAAGCCTGCGAGAGGCGCACAAACAGCCATGTACTCGGGTTTTACCAACAGAAGCCTAGTGGTCACGCTACCACAGAGCGTGTACAAATACTGCATTACTGTATTATGTTTGCAGCCATGTTAAACGTGTCGTGGTAACGTGTTCTGAGCCACGTCTCCTCGCCAGTCTGGAGGGAAGTTAGACCGTAAAATAAAGCTATATTTTAATTGCGACATGCACGCAAAGGCACATTTTCGGCGTGTAGCTCGGCTTACGCGAGAAACACACACACACACACACAGCGTGCAGAGGCTTCGGTGTGGGTGTGGTTGTCGGCGGTGAGGCCGTCAGTGTCACAGTCAAATGTGCTAAGCGCTCGGCTATCGGACGCTAATGGTTCCATTCGTGCGCCTCCTGCCCGGTGGACCGCAGGCGGCTAAACAACAAAAGGCGCTGGGGCGGACCGGGCTGGACGAGCCGAGCAGCACCGCAGGTGAACGTCAGGTAGGCTCACGTTCGCGTTCGCGGACTAACTCGGCCAAGCCACTGTGCCGGGGCGAGGCGCGGCTTTAGTTTTTGTGCGACAACTTGTAGGCTAACTTCGGCTAGCGTGTTAGCTCGCCGGGAGATCGCGGAGTGGGCGGCCACGCGTCACCGTCCGCGACGTGAGCTCGAAAAACCCCGGCAGATATCAGCCGAGCTGGTCAGAAAAGGCTTTCGTTTACCTCTTGCCGTCGGGTCGGAGGAACACAGTGCAGGGAAGAAGGTATTTAAAGCTCCTCACTGACCTGTAAACTAACAGCAGACACATGCGGGGAGCAAGATGGAAGCGAGAGGGGAGGAAGGAAGTGACGTACGGCAGGAAAAAAAAAAAAAAGCGAGTGCGTCGTTTTGTTTCTTCCCCCCCCCTCCGAGTTTGGCTTTGCAGGCAAAACTTTCACCATCGAAACTTTCTTTTATCAATGAAATGTAAAGGTTCAGAGGAGAGTTGGGGCCGTTTGAATTTTGGGATGCCCCAGAAGAGAGAGAGGACGCGCAGTATTTTATACATTTGTATGTATATTTGCATATAAAAAAAAAGATACATTCGTAATATTATGCATCCATGTTAGTGGCAAAACAGAAAAAAAAAAGTTAGTTCAATAAATCTGATTGGACTAACATTTAGCAAGCGACAAGCATGTCAGGCTACTTCAAACACTACTGTCATCTTCGTCCGGCTACTTCGCTGTAAAAGCCTTCCAGTGATGCCTCTTTACTTAATTCATTGTCTTTTCTTCAGATTCTCCATCTCGGAGGGTGGAAGGCTTTTGCTGTCAAGTACATGCAGGTGCACAATGTGCAGATGTGTTTGAAATAGTCTGCAGAGTGAACTGTATTGTATTCGTGTATTTTCAGTGGTCTTCTGCCAGGCCATTGCAATGGACAGACAAAGAGGAGGGATTATGATTCAGAGCCCAACTCAGGGCAACAAGATCCCCCTCTCTTTTAGGGTTATTTGTAACCTGCAGAATTCCAAATAGGAGTGGAGGGGCACCTTCAGGCAGGATGGCCAGATAGCCTGCAAGGGGCGCAGTCAGTAAAAACTACTTGTGTGCTGCCTGTTTGGGGGAATAGTATGACACCTGCATCCTGTTCTTTCAGAATAAGGACCTGGAGTTCGCCCCCACTGCTCCTAACGCTGACGGTGGCTTAAATGCAGGGAGAATTCATAATCAAACCAAAGGTTTACACCATATGCGACTCTGAAACATATCCAAACAATAAATAAACATAGAAAATGAGCACATTCTCTCGTAGATGGCAGGAAATCTTTAGGGACAGGCGTACACATACAACAGATGTAACCAAATCGTGGCCTTTGTGCCCTTCAGGTGCAAGAATACAACCTGCAACAAGTGTTTTCCTTTTTGCCTGTGTTTGTTTCTGAATATTCCCATTGAGATTGAATGAACAGGACATATTTCAAATTGGATGCAAGCCTAAGCACTATTCAAACATTTTTTTTAATGTTTTATAGGCCTTCTGGTCACATAGGTATGGCCAGTCTTTGTTGCTACCTCGCCATTTCCTGCATGTAATACACATTAATCACATCACAACGTTTTGCTGACACTCTGGGCTTTTTGTCAGAGCAAGAGGCAGGCAGGGATTGCGTTTCAACAGCTAAGTGCTTTCTTGGTACCCCGTGGCACGGAAACACCCTCGGATCTCAGAGGGGGGGGGCTTAGAAACCTCACATGCCAGTGCTGCTGTTGTACGTGTCAGCTCAAAAAGAAAATCGCCTGGTCTTCATTGATATTATTATTAGTTGGGTTTTTTTTTCCTGATAATGTCAGTCAGTGTATTCACATAAGTTTAAATAAGATTTCTTAAACATTTAACCTCATGTTTTTGGCTCTGCAATCTTCACTTTATTAGGCTGAAATACACTTAAATATATATATATAATAACTCAATAAACAATTAAACGAACCCAGGGCGTAATTGTCAATGTGTGCAGCGACCAATCCTGATTATAAATAAAATATAAATCCAAACATTTGATGTTTGGATTTACAAATGTTGGTTTAAAAATAATTTTAAAAATTTTGGCACAACTACTTCTTTTCAATGAAGGCTGAAGTTTTATTAGATAAATCCACGATGGGAGTGTTTTAGCCAATTGAGCACATCTTAAATCGTCCCTCGATCCACGCGAACTGGTTATTGATTACTGAGGTGATGACTTATGGAAACTGATTCGACTAATACAACACCAGTCTCAGCATTTCTTCTTGTCCATATTCACGAGCAGCGCTGATTGGTTCACTGTATTTGGAATAACTAATCAAAAACGAGGCAATGAATTCACATAAACCGTGGGAGGCGTGTGTGTGTGTGTGTGTGACTAACGTTCTCTTTTTAAATCTGCTTATATTTTGGCCATAAATTAAAAAATAATTCGTATAAAGTTTACCATATGGTGAACGTGCAGACTAGTGATGAATAATGGTTAAAAACAGCCTTCAGTCGGTTTTATTTCATTTTACAATAGCATGGTGAGGCTTATGTACAACAATAAATTATTATTTCGAGGCCAGTAGAAAAGTTGTATGATAAGTCTGTAGGCTACTTTACACCAAACTCTATAAAACTGGTTGGTTTAAGGGAAGTTAGTCCTAAATTCCTGGTTGTGACGCCCTCAGCTGCAAGAGTTTATAATCTTTTATGGGCCATAAGGGTTTTAATTATGAGACAGGTTCGCCGCTAGATGGCGCTGGTCAAATGGGAACCTCTGAAAAGTTACTGAGGGGCCACACAGTACCAGATTACAGCTATCAGTTTGAGATAAATACATGATGAGCCACCGATTTTTATCATTAGCCTAAATGTGTTTTTAGGTCAACTGCGTGTATCGAAACGTTGCCTTTGTTTTTAGAACAGAAAAAGTGAGAAGTCAATTTTTTTGGGGGGGGGGGTTCTTTTTCCCCCGTAATGATTTGATTAAACTCCGCAGTGTTATATTTTGCTAAATGTGCTGGCTTTGTTTGAATCGGTTTTTTTTTGCTCAAATTTAGGACCGTGCCTGCTGTTTTACTTTGACAAAAGCGGGGAAGAAAAATAAAAAATATACAAAGTCCTTTTCATCTTCTTTCAGCCACATTTGGAGGCTGAACAGCAGCGAGATGGTCGTTCAGAATAAACTCCCAATGAATCCTAATCTACAGTATATTCATGTTGTATTACCTCACTCTTACTCATCCTGAGTCAATAATCCAATACCGACTGCAAAACGTGAACCTGCACCTGCAGTAATGTAAAACCAACAAACGCGTGTTTTCATGTTAATATACGTTGAGACAATTAGAGCCTTTATAACTGGCCTGCAGACATCGTGCAATTTTCACTTGACCCTTAACTGTAGGCCATTTATTTTTCCTTTTTTGTTGTTGTTGTTGTTGTTGTTGTTGTTGACTCTGTAAAATAACACGAAATTAATAGAAACGTCCACACGCGCGCACACGCACACGCACGGCAGAGGCCTCCTGTCTGGGGCTGCGTGCTCTGCGTGACCCGTGACTGATTCGAGTTAACAGCTGACTCACTTTCCATTACAAACGGCTCGCGGATCATCCGGACAACTACCGGACCCCGCAGACTGCGCCGCCCGGACGCGCTGCGCTTTATTCCAGAAGGCGTTCGTGTTGAGTTGTATATATGCACGTCGAGGGCAAAATCCTATTCTTATTTAAAAATGTTGAATGAATTTAAACATGTGCATGTGCTCCCTTTATTTTTATTATTTTGGTTTTTTTTTTGTAATGGGTCACAGCAGCAGGTTAACGAAGCCCAAATAAATGAAATATCCACTTGGCAATTGGAACACCAGCACTTAGATTTTCTTAAAGATGTCCTTTACCTTCCGACGTCTGTTTTTGGGCAAAACTCTGGGGTGGAATAAAAGCTTCTGTGGACTACAGGCCACCAAAAAGCATGTAGGCCACACCAAACTTTTTTATTTTATTTTTTAAACCACTCACAGTTAATTTTCAAAGACCTGGTATTTTTTTTTTTTTGTTATTTGATTTTTTCTCTCTTTTTAATTTGCCTCGGTGACGTTTCCTCACCATGTGATCGGTCGGGGGGGGGATGTATAAATACCGAGAGAAGGTCCGCCCCCTCTGTGATTCAGGTTCGGACCCTTCTGCAGGATTCCCGGCGCCTTTCCCAGTCTGGCATCGACGGGCTCGTCCTCTAGTCGGCGAGAATAAAAATAATAATAATAACAATTTTTTTTATAAAAAAAAAAAAAAAAACCCTGACAACATGTGGAAATAGCGCGCAGAACCAGGGGGGCCATCTCTTCCCGACGGCGACACGTGCTCCTCTTCCCCCCCCCCCCCGGCACCCCGCCGCCCCCGCCCCCCCCGGGCCCCCCGGCCACCGGGGCTGGGCGTAGGGGGCCGGCCCGGGGGGCGGGCGCCC
>JAVQJF010060343.1:0-11482 GCA_036023855.1 Gadopsis marmoratus
GTACATCAAGGGGCAAGAACTACAAAACCCACGTGCAGCTGGGCAGCCAGGAGAACAGGTGCTACCCAGCTGGAATGAGTTACCTGATTGCCAGGTGAAACATAAAAGGAAGTAGAGCACCAAGAGGAGAGAGAGGAGGGCCACTGTGGGAGGGAGGGAGACAGACAGACAGACAGACAGACAGACAGACAGACAGACAGACAGCGCTGAGAGAGAAGAACAGAAGAAAGAGACAATTAGGAAAGACAAACTGTTGATGTAGTTTGTTTTATTTTTGTTAATTTGTAAGAGACACGTGGGTGTCAGTCTGTACCGTAAACATCATTTGAAATATACTCGCTTTAAGTTGAACCAACGCTCTGTGTGTTCCTTTTACCCGCACCTACACCTGGGCAACCCTCAGCTGACGTGGTCCACCTCCTGCGATGTCACAAGTGTTACAGAATGACCATCACATCTTTCACAGTAAGCACTTAAAACGTTCAATCTAGATTGGAATAGAATATTTTTATTGTCTGTTATTGCTGGCAGAGTTGGACATTTGCCCTCAGTTTCAACACTATTAGTAACATAATGCAACCAGCAGTACAATAAAGAAACCATAGCTCATAGTTATACTAAAAGGTGTAATGTTGCCTCAGTAAAATAAATGGTAGAAGCCTGTCTTGAACAGTCTTCTGTTCTTTCACATTGAATGTTTCACTCCAACAACACATCCTCTTTAGATAAAATAGAAGCTTCATTTCACAATTCAAAACAACTTTATTTATCCCTCTGAGGACAATTTGTGTCCTCAGACACCCCCCAACAAAGACAACACAGAAAATAAACAATGGGAGAAATTTAGATTTAATTGAATATTTTCTATAAAGTGTGATGCTTTGGAAATAATAGTGGGGATATTGCGGGCTGAGTGAAAAGTTGAGTTATTTCGTCGTTGTTGATTGTGTGGTGTCTCAACTGTAATAACACTATTAATCCTGGAGGAAGGCACCTGCATGCCTGCAGATTGTTTTGTTGAAGTACATTAATTTCAATCCACTTTATACAATTGCCTTAGTTTGCAGTTGGTTATCCTTGGCGTGTCAATATGAGGTGAAGTAATCAGATATCTGTGTTGAACTGTACAGGTACACAGCTAAGGACAGAAAGGCTTTCTTAGTGTTAATTTTGCTGTGTGGTTCCATTTTCACACAGGCTTCATCCTACCAACATATTTAACATACAAGGACTACCAGCTGAGGGCCCCTGGGGACCCCAACAATAAACTACTGTAGGAAACAATTATCATATCAAAATGTTAACTTATTTCTTCTCAAAATATTATTAGTAGTGTAATACCATCTGAAGTTTATTGTTATTTTAGGAAATTTATAGGTTGTATTTCTGAAGAGCAATATTTAGGGTAATTGAAAGAGCACATCTGTCTCCTGCATCTTTTTCTGTCTCCTTCAAAATGACAGAGTGCCCCTACGCCCAATGATAGTGTGTGATACTTTAAATTTGGATCCATGGCAAACATGAACTCAATAAATACTTCCATCTATTGTAGGAGGAATCGGGTGCTTTTGACTCGGGTTTATTAAAAGCACTAATTAAACCAACAACAGAAAACAGTGTCATTGAGAAGAAATTGATTCACTAAGTCCTGAAACATTGGAATGATAAAATAAAGCACTAAAGTAATAAAGTGATATATGATAAAAAAGTATACGGGTACCCCAGAGGTACACTAGGAGGTTACATTTGTCCACAAAAGCAGTGACAGAATCAAACTCATGATCTTAATTGTAGTATGTAACTCGAGTTCTCAGTACAAGCACATTGACAGTTTTTCTCAGTGTCATTGCAGTAGCTACAGCTACACCTCCTATACAACCCCTACCCCTTATAGAACCTGTTGAAATAAAGATTATGGAACGCTAGTTCAGTGAGCACAGAGGCAGTTTTGTAACCTCCCCACCCTTCCAATACAACAAATACTCATTTGTATCTGCCCTCCAGAACGACACATAAGCATTTGGCAGGGTGACATCATTTGTCAGTGTCTTCCAAAACCGTTTACAAACGAGTATTGCAAAAATAAAACTCTTTTCTGGTCTGATACCACTATTTAAAATGTTTGGTTAGGTTAATGTACAAGATCGATGTGGTTAGGGAAAGATTGTGGTTTGGGTTTACATAACTACATGGGTAAGATTAGCACGCCATCAAACAAACCGTTAATCAGGATGGACCCACCCAACCCTACCAGAACTGGCTGTTGTCTGTATATACCTTCACCCAAATTCACTTTCTTTTCGCAACTACTGAAAAACAGCAACTGGTTACCTGAAGTCAAGGATGGGCTCGTCTGTCATCATGAACAATGACTGATGTTTCTGTGTCTTTGTCACTGCTCAGCAAGTGCGACCTCTCTATCAGCAAAGTACAATGAGTTTGTTCCACATACATGGACAGCTGACTATCCCAGATCCACTATATCCACGCCCCCTTACAGTCCATGTCCTAGATTTCTCACTTGCCCGCGTGTGCAGGTGGCTAAGGATGATTAGCTGAGGCATGTGTTCCAGCCACAGTATCTTCCTGCTTTGTGTCTCTCTTGCTGGTGAGTGTCGATTTGATTTTCAGTTCCTCACTCTCCTCTCGGCCAGCTAGAATATGTGTTGCTGTTATCCTCCTTGTTAGCAAGCGTGTCTTTCAGCTCATGCAGTTTTAACACTTTCGTGATGAGCACCAGTTCTGGAGCCACACTGATTGGCCTTTTTTTACCACTTGACGAGAAGAGTCACTCATGTTACTGGTGGGCAGAAGAAGGCCACAATAAAAATAAAGGAAAACAGCCGGTGCTCAAGATCTGCAGACAGGAAACATTCAATTCGATGCTCATTGTATTGCGTCTGAAAAGTGCTGTAAAGGCATTACGCTTGTATGACGAGAGAAGGTCGGGGTCGACAGATGGGAGAGGATTTACTAAGCAGTAGAAATAAGTGGATAATAAGGGTTGTGTTTATTTGTGACCAAATCTAAAAAGTGGACCAACATTAGTGCTTTATTGTTAAGAGATATAGTAATAGAGATTTTTCACCACTTAGTTTAAACTTAGCATACAAATACAGAGAGGTTAAGCATCTATAAATACTGCCTGGTCATTTGTACCTGGCCAGGTCTCAATTAAAATATACAGTTTTTTCATTGATTGGAAATATATTATCATTCAGAATAAACAATTGGCCTGCCAATGGCATTAGACTTAAAAGTGCCATAATGAGCTTATTTACACTGCTTATATTTTTATGCTGTGAATCTCAAGGGGATAGAAATGAGACTTGCAGTGTGTCTCAATAGCAAGTGTGAGAGAATGCTCATTTAATTATTCCAAACTTCAGGGAGGGTAGGTTGGTGTGCAATGTATTGGAGGCAATGGGCGGAGAGGAGATGGCCACAACAGAGTTCAGAACAGCGCAGGTGTTTTCTGTGGTAAGCCCATAGAGAGAAGTGATGGAGCTAGGGTTATGATGTGCAGTCTATAGGTATGCAGCTAGTGGAACTATCCATTCAGTTGGATACGTCTTTAAACGTGACTCCTGTGTGGAAGCTGAATCTGCAGGGATGGGAGAAGAATGACTTTTCTGCTTGGCTGATTAGGCCACAGCCCGCTGGCGCCGGTCTCTTGTCAGCTTCTGAGTGCTGAATGTCTTATAAATAAAGATGTTTGTGGATATCATTTCATCCAAGCTTTTGACATTGCAACTGACATCAAAGTCATTCCTTATGGTAAAGCCTGTACCAAGTGGGGGGAAAAAAAGTGTCTTCGTGGGGACAGAACGCACACGAGCATGACCATGTCTCCCTAAACACTGTTTACCAAGCTGCTTGAGCTGACCTCTGTAAAAATGCTTACTGATGGGACAGGATCATCCGTGTCATAATTATCAGCTTTATCCTTTTTATCTAATTAATGAACGTGTCTAAATTATGTAATTGTTATTTTCCGCTCTACATACGGGGCAGGAAGTGTAGCGATAGAGAATAACGTAATCTGATAATATGCCAGCAATCTTGGGTGAGGACATTAGAAATACAAAATTCAATAATGAAAGATTTGTGCCCGGACAATTGGATTTTGATTGGCATAATTGATAATTACCATTCAACGGCATGCAACACAGCCCATTGTTCACTGCATAATTTATTTGTTGTCAGAACAATCAAGACACTGTGAAACAGAACACTGACAAACATCTAATTTGTCCTATATGCTGAATGCGTTTGTTGCCATTAGCAATATGATAAGAGGCCTATAAAAGTTGCTGTATGAATGTTTCAGCATTCTAGAGCAGCACCCCGACTGTCACATTAGATTTAAACCTTTTTTTCTTCTTTTCTCCAAGAGTTAGAAAACTGAAGATGTAGATTAATATGTTCTTGTGTGGAAATATTATTATTATTTACAGACACAAAAGAAATCTGAACTGCAGTCTTCACATTACCCAATGTCCCACATTCAGAAAGTCTGACATCCTGAAGAGAAACTACATAACTTATGGGCAACAGCGGGGAATTACAGAATAATGCTATAATGTGTCCACATATTGTTTTTCTGCTGTTTCTTTTTGGGCCGAAAAGTGTTTGCAGGATGTCCATTTTCTTGGTTACCAGGGTGGCTTGCCACATCTAACATAATTGGTTGGCACCAGAGCCTTTCTGAAAAGTTCAGAGACTTTCGAATAGAAGCTCTCGGCCCACACAAAAAAGGCGGAGCATTCTTATAAAAGGTGGGTGCAACGCTATTACCCTAGGTGGCCGCATGCACTCTCTTCTCAATTGGAAAAAGATGCTGGCACAGCTATTTGGACACAGTCCCTAACAGTAACACAAATAGAGAGGAGTCCTCAAGTCAGCAAACTGACAAAGTAAGGCCAGATTTGGAGCAATATCTATCTAAAGTTTGCTAACATTGATCAGACCACGCACAGAAAGACTGTATGCAAAACCCCTCAGTGTATTGAATTGTGTGGATAGTGGATGTTTGCTTTACGAGGTTACAATTGTATAATGCATAATATATTTTAATATATATATTTGTTTGAATAATTACTATTTTTCAACAAAAATAAGAGCTGTTTTAAATGTAACAATGTTGAGTAAGTGACACAAATATCAAAAATACCCATCAAATTGAAATATCATATTGGTGTATTTCTCTCCCCGCTGGATCTCATGAGGCAATATTATATCTTTAAAGCAGAATAAAGGAAATAAAGAGATGACATTCAAGTCTGCGCTCTCCTCTGAGTGTGGGTGCTTGGTTGAAAAGGAATATAAGGAAGGCAGAAAGTTATTTGAGTTCCTCAACCTTGCCTGTCTTGCCGCCATCAAACCATTTATCTTCGTTTTTTTGTTGTTCAGTGCTCATTAGTCTTGATTTAATTTTCTTTCACCGTGCCCACTCGCAAAAAGCATCCAATTAGGTGTCATCCATAGTTCCTCTTGCTTCCAACTCTCTGAGCTGAAATAGACTGTTGGTGATAAGAAAGCAGGCAGAGTGAAAAACATAGGCTAATTGATAGGAAGCATTATGTCAAAGCTAGTCTTGTGTGATTCTAGGAGGAACTACTGTTTTTAGTTGCAGTGAAAGTTTGTCATGTCTGTAGTAATGTAACATGTTTTCTATTCACCTTTCTTTGGCGTTCGTTCTGTCATGTCCGACAGCGTTCACTGTGGTGTCAGTCAATCACTCTGATGTTTGTTCTGATATTTACTTTATCTCATTTTCCTGTTTGAACACACTACACAGCATTTGCCCCATGTATGGCTTTGTTGAGACTTATCTTGTAAAGTAAAATCTGCTCTTGAAATACTTTAGAGAAGGTGATTATGTACAGAGGCAGGGACTAATAAGTACAATGTCTGCGGGGATACAAGTGTCATAAACTGCGCTTGTGAAAATTTGCATGCTAAATAAAATACATTTCTAATCTGTGGTATAGCATTTTAAATAGAACTAGCTCATCTCTGTTGACAGAATCTATTAGTAAAACTCTGCATCCACTGTATTGCTTAGTCAACCACAGCTGAAAATAAATTTGGAAAAATCACAGTTGAGTGCAGAAAGCACTGAGTGGGGAAATATTTTGAAATACACTGCATCCATTTAAAGCTTGAAATCAAAGAAAGTTAGAAGCGTGTTTAATATGCATTCTGCCTACCCAACGTGTAGACATACAGCTGTGCCTGTATCTTCACGATTGCCTTGACTTCACCGTGCAGAAATCTTAATGCAAAGAGACAATCTGCCAAAAGCTTACATTTGAACACAAAATGCTTAAAAGTAATATGCTCAGTTCGTAGAATACAAACATATTAGCAGTGTTCATATGCTTAGTAACATGGACATGCAGATCATTTAAAGTAATAAGACATGAAATCACATTAGCTTCATTTTTCCTTGAACGCGTGTACACTATGTAGAATTCTGTAAATTTGGCTCTACAGCTTACATTAGCCATATCCATAGTAGTACAGTATGTATTGAATAATATCATAAGGAATCCTTACACAATTTTATGTCAAACTCAATTGTAAGCTGCAAATATACTTCTCATTGCTATTTATAAAATGAAAACATGAAGAAATGGCCTTTGTCGTGTCTGTTTTGATTGGAACAAGTTATTGTTTTATGTCAACTGTAACCATGATCAAATTCAGTCATGAGCATATACACACCTCTGATGCTCTCGCAAGCTTGATGCATGATGCATTTCCTCATTTGAGAGATTTGTTTTCATTTTAAAAGGAGATTTTTATCCCAATATAGAAGTATTGTGTCAAAGGATTTTTATCAACTAACTACTATGTAATCATTCATGTCCAACATTATCCAGCCATTATCCTAGCCCTAGCTTCAAATAGGTGACCTGTAGCCAAGTCCAACATGTTCAGCTACAATGTTACCTAAGAGTCTCTGTCCAGCTCATCTACATGTGCAAGCCACAGAAAAGATGCTATCTGGAGAGGAAATGAAAGTCATTCTCACCTCTTACTAGCATTTTGAATAACGAGAGTGGGACCTCATCATTCATAATGACACTGATCATCTATAATGGTTCCAGATATGATAAAACCCAAGCTCATGTTGAAATGCCCTATTTTCCAATTCTGATTTCTTTGGATCTGCAGGCTTTAACCTTGAACAGTGACAGATAATAGGTTTGTCATTGGAGAACTTCCTCCTTCCCACATAAAGAACCTTTAAAAGAGATATATCGCTGGCATCCTGCTGATGAAGTCTGCAGTGTTTTAGGATTATATCTCAATTCATTCTCATTTACTTTCCTGCGGGTCTCTAATTTGAATGACCCTGACAGGATCATTAAAGCAGAGGTTATCAACTCTGCCTGTAGATGAAATGCGTCCTTAAGCATTGAGAATTGCTCACCTTCATTTTCACAGTCACCAGCTCCTTCACATCAGCTGTGGGGCCCAAATACACTCATTCATATGAACGTGTAAAGTACTGGTGAACGGTGTCAGTGTGTCACCTCCTTCATACATTATATTTAGATTTAAGTGTCCAACACATTAACCATGTCCTGCTAACACACAGGAGGCTGGCCCAAGGAAACCAACAGCATAAGTCGTTTCAGCAAATGCTGAAATTTCTGAGAAATCAGCTTTTGTCTCAGTTTTGCATGGCCGATGACACATGAGCCACACGGTTGCTATGGAGAAGAAGCCAGTCGAAGGCGCAAATCAGAGCGGTAGCTAATTCAAAGCACTTTGTTGTTGAATTTGTGAACAAAACACGGCGTCCTAGCTGCTACATTAATCCAAAATTGACCAAGACTGAAGTTGTTGGCTCTGTGAGTAAGATGAGGGTAAACGTCTTCTATACTGGGTCCTCATGCTGCTGAGGATGATAGCACTGTTGAATAACAGACAAAATAGAGCCTCTCTCATCTTCTCTTATCTTCAGTGACCACACAAAGAGAAGCATTGGAGGGAGGGTAAAACCAGGCTGGGTGGTGCAAGGGCAGCTGCTTCCTATTTGCTCTTGCCATCTGAAAGTGACATCTTTGACATTTAGTCATATTGTGTTTTCTGAAATGCCATTGTGTTTTCCAGCTTGTACTTTTTTTGTTTTGTAAAAACCACACGCCTACGTAACTTTGACAGAAAAGTCCACACTTGTGTAGTTGTTGTGGGATATTTATGACCACAAAAACTATGACTACTTTGTTTGTGTTACTGTGATTGATATGAAAAGCAGCTTCACATTACAGAGCTTACGAATTGCAAATTGCAGGCTGTGTGGGTTGAAAAATTGGTTAAGTCAAAATCTGAATTCCCATGATAAGTTACATTATTCAAGAAAAGGCAAATACAGAGGAATACAGCCAACACTGAATAAAAACTTGCCAATGACTTTGACTTGTAGAATAATGAGATTTTGTTTGGCACAAAGGCTGTGTTCTTGTTATTGTGTTATAAGGTAATTACAGACTTTGGTGTGACCATCTTTTAATGCATCAATCAGGCTTATTTTACTTTGCTGTATACTTAGTAACAATTCGTGTACACCCTCTGCTGAATCGCATTTACTTTTCCTTGGCAATGTCTCTTTTCTCCATTTCTCCTACAAACTACACAAAGTAAAAAAACAAAAACACAAAGCAAAATAATATAGTAAACTGCTATTTAGTTCTAGATTGCTTCAAAAGTGAATCTTGTAAGAGTTTTGGATGCAAAGTTTTTTTGTTTATGAATCTATCTTTTGTTGCCTGAAAGGTTGGAAGCATCAGTGAGTTTGTGCCTACTGATATGATCAACAGTGTATTATACATACAGAGTGAAATGAATGAGAAGCAAACGAGTCTTACACATGCTGGCAGTGGCATATAAATAATAATTTTAATGCAAACCCCCCTTGTGTCCGTACACATTTAAATTCTGAGAGCCGAGGAAACGACAGAAAAAGCAGTCAAATGTGACTGTCTTTATTTTTTGCCCCATTTGTTTTATTGCTGTGCACCATGTCATCATTACTTGTGTTGTGTGATCAGAACATCCGTGCAACATTTCGGTGGCAAACGCCAATGAGTTGAATTCAGCGCCGGCAGATCCTCGCCCTTTTCTCACTCTGCCACATTGATTGACAGCCATACATTAGTGCCTTTTCATTCGTTTCTTTGGATCAAAATGAAATGCTCTCTGCTGAATTTCACACTTGCTAAGCACATGAGAGCCCCTTGAATTAAAACCAGAGGTTGGCTCACAGATTTCTTGATGTACGAGACCTTGATGGGGCTCCTTGGGTCAATTTCAATCAGCACAAGTGTCGCAGTGTTTGAGCCCTTCGCATTAGCTTCTGCCTTTTTATTTCTTTTTGCTCCACGCTTAGCTTTTTCTGTGTGATAGTGTGTTGTGAAATGTGACATTATGGCAAGTCGGTATGGAGACCTCTCCTACCCAATCCCATTACAATGCTCGTACATCACGCTGACAGTGGATTCATGATTAAAGAGTAAGGATATAGTGGTTAATCTACTTTTAATTACTCAATCATCCTTGTCTGAAGAGTTGTTTGAGGTCAGAATTTTCTACCCTTAGGTGACTGATCTCTGCAGGTTCAAATGTGAAGATGGAACCGGATCACTGAATAAAGGCAGACTAGTAGAAATTCTGGATATAGTGGAACCAGTGTTCTGATTTCTAATAATTTATTTTTAAATTATAAAAACTGAGGAGACAGATAAATTTAGTTTCAAGTTTAAAAGGGTATTTCTATATCCTAAACCTTATGTAATAATTTTACTAATGTTCACAGGGCAGTACTAACCACTATTACCCATTAACCTTCCATTTTAACATTTGTAGAAACTGCCTGTTCTGAATTCACTCTCTCCTACAATGAAGTGTGTAGCCCACATCATTTTGGATCAGCGACAGTAGTGCTAACTGCATTCAACCCACAAAAGGCAAATCCTTATGCACTGCTTTCTATAATCTCAATCTGCCTCCACAAAGTAAATCACCGCACAAAACTCTGTAAAGTCTAGAATTCTACATGACTAGTCATATGTGCTCAGGTCTGGCATGTCAAACTAAATGAGACCAGAAAAACTTCTTTAAAGTTAATTTAAGTTCATTCTGACACTGATGAAGGCGCATGGCTGACAGACTGAGTGATTGATTACATTCCTTAAAAGAAAAAACGCTTGAGATGAGCCTTCAACTCTTTTCTAGTTTGAGGCTATACATCTCTCTTTATATGCCGCATTGTACTGTAGAACTTTAACTCTCACAATAAAGACTATTAAACATGGTTTAAGATGAACAACTGTCCAATAATGTCATAATAATATATCAGTCACAGGAGAATGCAGAATGGGTACTTTTACTTTTACTTCAGTAGGATTTTGAATGCAGGGTTTTAAATTCTAATAGAGTATTTTTTACATTGTGAAATTGGCACTTTTACTTAAATAAAGGATCTGTGTACTTTTTCCACCAATGAACACATGTCATTTTAAGTTTTTTAAGAATTCCAAGAGCAGCAGTTGTTTCTGGTGAGGACTATCTCAAGATGAAGGTTTGTAGATCGGTCACTCCCCCTCTCATTCTCACTCTTCTGTATTATGTCTGTTTTTTAATGGAAAGGCTTTTAGATATTACCAGAGGCGGTACCTCAGGCCAATGTTATCGGTCTATCTGTGTATATATGTGCGCGTACATTTCTGCGGCAGTGTATAAGCAGACGTTATTCTGATACCCTCTGACAGCAACCCAGAAAACCTCATTCCACTCTGCTGTGCATATAAGGAAGTTAAATCAAATTATGATAATAGATAGACAGTAGTTAGGTGGCGCATGTAAGAAACTTTTTGTGTCTCAAATTATACAGGCATTGTGCAAACCAGTGTGTTGCTTGTACTGCTGCTTCTATATGTTATATGCCATATGCTGCTGTTTGGTTGGATCACAACGATCATGACTGTGATTCTATTCAAAATCACGTAACCTGCTTTGAAATATTGGAAATCGTTTATCACGCACTGCATTTCAACGTACTTTTGTTAAAATCTAACATCATTCATCATGTTTCCTCCCAACAGATATTGTCCTAACTATATTGACCATCCACTTTACAGGTTTACATGCACACCCATGGTCTCACATATAGACCAACTCACACTCAAACATGCTTATTTTCTATTTCAAAATTCAAAACCACCCAAATCTAGGAAAACAAAAATAACCAACCTTACATAAACTTGCTGGTCATTTAATTAATCTGTTGATTCTTCTCCTTTTCCTTAAGCCTCAACTCTAACTCGGATTGCATCTTGGTGGAAAGCTTCAATACCTTGTGCATCCTAGGCAATGACAAGTGAAAAAGGACGGCGGAGTCCTTAAAAGTCCGTAATAAAAACTCTAGAAAAACTCATAGACGGAACAACTCCAAGTGATTGTGTGAACG
>JAVQJF010060347.1:0-20943 GCA_036023855.1 Gadopsis marmoratus
TAAATAAAAGAATAAAAGAATAAGACAAATGTGGAAGTAAGACAATACATTTTTATTCACATTGTCTTTTCTATTTCCACATTGTCTTTTCTATTTCCAAATTGCTTTTGTCTTTTCTATTTCCACATTGCCTTTTCTATTTCCACATTGTCTTTTCTATTTCCAGCGTAGAGCCAAGCTGTCAATCAAACGGCTTTGGGCGGGCCTTCATGCCCAGGCTGAGTAATCAATTCATGCACACACGAATCCTGCTTTGGCAGGAGCTTTTTAGCGCGGACAACAGGAAGTTGACACAACGCAAGGACTGAGCGCTAACCGGTCCCTTGGTTACATAATGGCTGAACTCGGCTGTGGACTGCCTGCTGGAGTTCCTGGTACATTTAATGCATCCAGCCTGTCTGCAGTTTCTCTCAGCAAATTTGAAATATATTTCTCCATTGATATGAATAGGAAAATCAGATAATGAGGTCTTCTATGGCAGAAATTTGGCCCTGTTTGAATGCAGGGTTGAAGTTTATTGTCACATGTACAAGTACATTGAAATGCTTGTGCCGCAGCTCTCTCAACCGTTGTGTACATAAATAAATACTTATTATTATTCATACATTAACTTTAAAGCCCACAATGACCCTAACAGCCCACATAATAGTAATACTTAAAACCAACATAACCATATACCCAGTGTACTGTATAGAAGTTAAGCAACTAAACACCTGGTTAGGGTTAGGGAATATTGTGGTTACTATTAATAAAAAGGCATTAGAAAATTAATTGCAGGTCTCAGACAAGACACAAATGCCAGTCTGCATCAAAATCAGATGCTCTACACACCCATCCAGTACCCTGACTTATGTACCCACACTTTCCACCTACACAAAAGACACACTACTAACTTGTGAGGTACAGAATCATCCTTTAAGGAATTGAGTGGTATGTTAGGTGGGTATAAAAGGTCCTCACCTGTTCACTTCATATGGATGTGACCACCTATACCCTTAAAGCTGAAACTCAAAAATTTAACCTCATAGTGATTGTTTTATTTTGGGAGTAGAGCCAAAACAATACAAAGTGTGTCCCTGTCCAAAAATATCCATCCTCCAAAACTATTTGAGAGTTTCTTCAAAGAAAAGCACTTTATGTGAGTTCAGAATGTTTTCCCTCACTCGCTGGGAGAAGTGGGTCCAGATCAGGCCACAGCTGGCCCATCAGGTAGGGGGTGGGACAAAGAGACTGGCCAGCAGCCCTCTGTTTAAATGAATATCAATCATGCCTCCCTGCCTGAGCCGCTGACCCTTTGTCACCCCGAGGGCTGTCATTGGTTCATAGGAGACCAACTTGAAGCAGCCGGTGAAAGCAGTGTCCATTCACTGACAACAATGAGGCTGAATAACTAATGAGTTCAGTCCAAGCTGAGGTGTATTCCTCTCACTATTCTCAATGTAGCTTTGGGCGTGACCAGCAGCCTTACTCTTGGTATCAGGAAAGCCAAAGAATAGAAATGGTTTAATGAAACAATACACATTTTAGCTTTATCACCAAATAAGATACACAGTAGGCTATAGAATAACATGCCTTTCCATTTGGATTACTTTTTTAATCTATTTGATTTTTGAGGTTTCTACGGTTGAGAAGCTTTGACGTCAAGGAGGTTGAAGTGAAGAAAACCACAATGAAACCAAGAATCTTTCTCACCTGCCTGACAGCTTTCTACTGTTTAAGTAAGTACAGTTTAGTTTTTAAATTCAGTACTGTGCCTTGGTTCAGCTGTTGGATAGCACAGTGTGAGAACTTGGGGACGTTCACCAAGTCCAGAGAGGAGAGGATGCTGCTTCAACTCCTATTGTTCTGTTGCTGCTTTGACTTTGACTTTCATTAAACCAGAAATCAAATGTTTGGCACATAAGTTATTAATGATCCAGTTTATAAAATGAAATCCATAATCATCATCGTAACTGCGTCCTTGTTGAAGATCCAGTTGTTCCCCATAGTCCGTCCAGATGACGAAAAAGCTTGTCCATGGATGTGAATTGATTTTCACTGATCCCCCACAAATATGCACATTATGAATACTCAAAGTGACTGTAAACATCTGTATATAAACTGGAACTAAGTATCAAGTTCCAAAAGAACTGTGGATCTGATAAACTTACAAAAAAACTGTACAATTTGAAAATTCTTATCACAACATCCACTTGGTCTTTCCTACACTTTCAGCCACCTCCTGTGGTTTTCCTGGAAGGTAAGTGAACCCTCTGTTAAGATTGTATGGTCAAACGCTATTTCCCAAATCAAGAATGGACTTTCAACACATTGTTGATAACATCACTGTTGTGGTATATAAATGCAAACATACCTCATAGTCCATTTAAAGTTGTTATATTGAACATGTTGAATAACCATTATAGATCATTATGCAAATTACTTGCCATTATGTCACTTTATTAAAAACATGTATATACAAGGGTGATAAGATATAATTATTAATCTTGAGTAAATTAAAGTTTATTCTTCAACAAATAAATAAATGACAGCACAATGTCCACCCACTAGCCTTTTCTGGAGATTTTCACTAAGCAAAGTGACTATTTTTGAAATCTCCAGATAAAGCTAGTAAGTGGACTTTTAATTAATTAATTAATTAATTAATTTTTAATGTCTTATTTGATCTAATGGTTAATTGTTTTGTCTAATTTTGAACTAGTAAAAACTAGTTATCTGTACCGAGAATTCATTTCCAGACCCAGAACTTATTTATTCATATATTCATATTTCCAAACATAAAAAAGAGTATTTCAAAGAGGGTTGAAACCCTGAGGATCAAGTTATGTTCATTTTCCAGTTGTTTTTCAGATACGAACATCACATGAAAAAACCTTCAAAATAATCCATGAAGTTATAGATAGGAACAAAAAAAATGTAATCGTGGAAACGCAGCAGCTTTGCATGTGAAGGGGACCAGTGTAGATGATGTAGGAGTCTCTTTAGCTCAGACCACAGTAAGGGGTTAGAGTCAGTGACCTCTGACCTTTAGGAGGGGGTAGTTCTCTGGGTAGTCCTGCTCAGTAGAGCAGACTCTGGAGGGGGGCACCAGAGACACAATAGGCCCCCCAACTGCTCAGCCTTCAGTGACCTGACCCTCACACCCTCATCTCCATAAATATGCCCCCCAGTTTGCACTCGGATTGAGACCTTATTAAAGATATGTGTGTAAAAGGTAATCTCCCTACAGCTGCCCATGACCGTGTCCTCGACAACCCTCTACTATTAGGGCTTCTCACTCAGTCTCTTTCACACACTGTCCATGATGGACTAGGCCAGAAGAAACACCCCTTGGTTTAATCCACAGCTGGGACACAAAGGGCCTGTGGTGGCCAGGGTTTCCTGGGTTTCCTGGCCACCACAGGCGAGTTTAGGCTAATGCTATGAATATGAGGCTGATGGGACTTTCTGTAGAGGGCCCTCATCCACCATTTACCTGACTATATGAGGCATTAACAACCAAACACTGTAGTGAACTTTACTCTTACAAGAGGCTGTTTAAGTTCTAAGTAAAGGGTTAGTGGAAAACTGCTTTATATTTCTCAAAGTAAGGCACCAAAAGAGTATTGATTTGGTACTCAGCTATTGTACCACCACCAGTATGCTGAATGAAGAAATAACTTTTTATCAGGGATGCAAACATGTGTATGTTGAAAAAATAAATGCGACAGTGTAATATCATATAACCATGTTACCAGGATTTTCCACAATGATATGGAGTTGCCAGCCAGTGCCAAAACCATACCTCTCAACATTGCAATTTTAAAATAAGGGAAAGTTTCTGGTGGCTCCCATTGCCCAACCCCTACCATGTAAATGAAAACACACAAACTTCCAAACATTTTATCTGTCCAGCAAGAATAGCGTAAACAACCAGGTGATGAAATGTGAAGTCCTCGTAACAGGTCCTGACATTACAGTTTTTTACTCAATGCAGTTCATTCATATGAGCATGACAGATGAAAAAAACTCTTTGTTTATGTATGACTCACATGAAGTCACCCAAACTGACATGAAAAATGCGACACACATCAAAAAGCAAGTTCTTTGCATCCCTGTTTATAGTATGAGCTGACTTAAAACTGCCTGTTATGTGTTTAATCTGCACTTTGAATCATGGACACAAGCATGGTTTTTCTCTGTTAATTTCTTTGAAATACTCAGTGTCTAGACATTGAACTTGGCACTTGACACCTAGTGAATGACCTTCAGTTGGAAAATATTTGGGCAGATCCCCCTACAGCATGCTACTACAATAGCATGTTTGTGTAACATCTGAGAGAACTCGCCGTCTCCGAGCAAGGAGACTTACTCTCATTAGGGGGACAAAGGAGGAAGCCCCTTGGCTCCAGCCATTCTCATCTTCCAGCCCAGACCTTCAACTCCACATTCATTCCTTAAACTGGAGCAGTTTAACCCTAACCCTCCTCTGAAAGAGATATATTAAAGAGGTCAGGGGCAAGGAAAAAATAAGAATGGGGAGTATTAGAACATATAATGCATATAAGGATTCACTGCACATTTCTGCAGTGAATCCTTATATGCATTATATGTTCTAATACTCCATGAAATGTGAAGTAGCAACCCTAAACCTTAAAGCATAAGTCAGTCCTAGTTCAAATACATGCACCCCTCCAAAGTTGCTTTTCAAACAGAAATGATTAAAAGGATTAAAAGAAAATAAATTTATGAAAGGATTTGTATATTGTTCTCAGGAACCGCTTCTTTTTCTCAGTCCCTTTTTTATGGAGGGTGGACAGAAATCTGAAGTTCAGGGGCAGCAGTCTCACTAAGTCAAAGCAGTTGAGGGCTGGGAGAATAGCTCACGCTGGACACAAACTGCCCCCACCCTCATCTACACATCCATCCCCCTCACCTCTGACTCTCTCATGACCCCTGTGGGGCTCTGGGTTGCAATCACAGAGTGTTAGTGTGGGGGTTTCTGGACAACCCTTCAAAAAATGTCATTATAGTCCTAACCCAATATTGAAAAAGTTCCAATAACTAATGCTATCTATTTAATCACACATCATGCAGGTTAAGCTTGTTGGAACTTGCATAGAGTTCATTTAACTCATTTAAATGAACACAGTATTAGAATTTTGGTATCATTGAGGCTTAAATCTGGAATCAAGACATGGGACTGATCCCATGTCAGTGCTAATGTGTCCAGACACAAATCTCAGAGCTTAGCTCAAAACTACTATTGAGCTACTTACTTGGTACATCTGTACAATCTAATGCAATGCAACGGCCCTTCAATGAACCCTACCATTATGAAGATAATCCTACTGAATTTTTGTTTACAGTGATGTCAATTCAACTTGGTGGTAATGTCTGGAGCTGTACTTTGAGGTGGTGTTGTACTGGACTGCTTTGTATTGTAAGATGTTCCCATTTTGTACACCCAAGCCTAAAAATGACCAAACAGCTGAATGAACAGCTTCAGAAAGATTGAAATGATTGAAGACTGTTGTATTGGATTGCACTGGTTGGTGTCCTTAAAAAACTGGCAATTTAATAATAATAATAATAATAATAAACTTTATTTATATAGCACCTTTCATACAAGAAATGCAGTTCAAAGTGCTTTACAACAAAGATATTAAATGCACCAAGTGCTTTTCAGAATAGAATGCCATAAAACAGAAATGCAGTTAAGAATTTAGAGCAAACTATAGCTCTCTATAGTAACAGGGTTTTGCTCTACCCCAGTGCCTTACCAAATCCTAGGATAGTATATGGTGATAAACACAGTGGTAGTAGATGCTCTAGATTTTCACTTAAACCAAATGCTGCAACAACACTGACCGGTTCCTTTTTCCTGGATGAAGAAATGTAGAGGAGTGCTATATTGTTAGGTCAAAATGAAAATATGAAATAGAATATGGCTGAGAAAAACTGAACAAACATTGTGTTACGCTCTACTCTAGTCCATTCCTTTTGGAGTTCTGAATAGTAGAGGTTGGCAATATTCATTCTTAAAATAAAAATAAATTAACAATTCACTCACTCACATTATATATAGTAGACCAGAATGTTTATCAAAAATGAATAGGAGGTAAAACACACAACAAATAATCTAACTATGTACTTAGCTAAAACAAAGGTGGTGTGTGTGTGTATGCAAAAGAGAGAGAGTGTATGTGTGAATGAACGTGTATTTCTAGTTCAAGAAACATGGTGTGCTGCTGTGTTAGTTGGCAGTTCCATCAGCTGGGAAAAGTTGTGGTTCCAATGATGAATGCAGTCCTTGCTTTGCAGTGTTATGATGGTGCAGGTTGGAGGAAATCGGTCACTCCTTTGTTCTCTATGCAAAGTTAGCAGCTTGACGCTAACTTGCTTTGTTGATTCTCTTGCTCTTAAAGTTAACTTAACAGGCTGAATTTGTTTCGTAGCTGCTAGCACTAGATGAACTCTTTTATTACACAGGCTCTTGCGAAGGTGTCGTAATAAAAGAGTTCAGTGTGTTTTCTCCGTGCAGACCACTCAGTAGAGAGAACCTCCATCAAGGTCCGAGAAGAGGTAAGAGCGGAAGAGAGTGAACAAAAGCTTTGTTGACATAGTCAGTGGCATCATCTAGAAGTCAGGTTGCAGTTACAGGAAGGAAGTGGAGGAAAGACCATCCCCCCTTATACATTCATACTGCATCAGAGATTCACACTGGCCTTTTAGGCCTTACACATTGCAACAACATTTGTTCAATAACCGTGGCCAGATAATGTAATGCAAATCTCCCCTTGGGAGCCCTGAATTTCATTAGCAGGCCTGAGGGGTGGGAGACTCAAGGGAGTTTCAGGGCTCTCTCAGCCCGTCCAGACAAAGCTGACCAGTAGAGCCACAATCCTCTTTTCTGGCTGCATCTGCTAGGTGGACGATCTACCATTAGGAGAGCAGATGCGTATGTCTTGATTTGACACACCTGTGAAGCCTATAACAGAGATCATTGGGAGTCAGTACAGCTCTGCTGTATGTTCAGGCTGTGGGTAAGCTCCCTGCCTGTATTTTATACTATATTCCCCTCTTGCCCCTGCAGGCAGTCTGTTCCTCCTTCAAGGTCCAGTCTACTACCAGAGGCCTGGGAGCTTGAGGGTCCTGCACAGTATCTTAGATGTTCCTAGGACTGTACTCTTCTGGACAGAGATCTTGGATGTTGTTCCTGGAATCTCTTGGAGCCACTCTCCCAGTTTGGGGGTCACAGCCCCAAGTGTTCCGATTACCACAGGGACCATTGTTACCTTCACTTTCCACTTCTTCTCAAGCTCTTCTTTCAGCCCTTGGTATTTCTTATCGCTTTTCCTTCTTCCTGATGTCGCTGTCACTTGGGATTGCTACATCTATCACTACCGCCTTCTTCTGCTGTTTGTCCACCACTACTATGTAAAGTTGGTTTGCCATCACAAGTTTGGCAGTCTGTATCTGGAAGTCCCACAGGATCTTATCTTGGTAATTCTCAAACACCTTCATAGGTGTGTCCCATTGTGACCTTGGGGCTTCCAGTCCATACTTGGCACAGATATTCCTGTACACTATGCCAGCCACTTGGTTATGGTGTTCCATGTATGCCTTGCCTGCTAGCATTTTACACCCTGCTGTTATGTGCTGAATTGTTTCAGGGACATCTTTGCACAATCTGCACCTTGGGTCCTCCCTGGTGTGGTAGATCCCAGCCTCTATTGATCTTGTGCTCAGAGCCTGTTCCTGTGCTGCCATGATTAGTGCCTCTGTGCTGTCATTCAGTCCAGCCTTTTCCAGCCACTGGTAGGGTTTCTCGATATCAGCCACTTGTGCTATCTGCCGGTGGTGCATACCATGCAGGGGTTTGTCCTCCAATGATGGTTCCACCTTTGCCTCTTCCTCAACAGGCACTAAGCAACTTATCACTTGGGGCCATCTTCCTGCCTCTCTGTAAAGGCTTGTTGTTATTGGGGCTTGGCACCTAATCGGGGATGATGATACGTCCCCTCTGACCTGTTGTCCTGGCTCCCCCTTGCCGTAGCATTGGTGTTCTACCTCTTCAATCTCTAGTTGTGATAGAAGTTGCCACTTGCGAATCTAGTAGCTCAGTGAATGAACACTGAGCTACTAGATGTTTCTTTAGATGATACATCCTCTGCATATAACCCCCATCACTGGGGTTACTCATATAGCATTCCAACAATTCCTTATTCTCTACTCTTGTCCAGGAATGTCATGCTCTTGTACCAGTAGCGCATTTCTTATTAGGTTGCCCTGGTTCCCCAACACCTGACGCGGACCTTGTTGAACCAGTCGATGTCCGAGCCGGTGTGACTCTTATATTCTGTATTCTCTCATTAGATATGAGGTAGACAGGTAGCGTTACGGGTATTGCCTAAGGGCCCACACTGGCACCAGAGTCAGTGGTGTTACCTACTGCGCTATCCAGACGTATTTATATACATATAAAATTAAATATGGTAGATTTCAGATAAATATTAAAAATGTGACATTTTTGTAATTGTGAAAATAACTCACCCAAAGTACTGGCCAGATTGGTTTCATTGGAATCTATAAAGGTGATATAGTTCTGAGAGGAGAGAGAGTACAAATGACATAATAAAAATATTACAACATAGTTTTAATACAGTTAGTTTTCTTTAGACATGTACTGATTCCCAATTTCCCCTGCCAAAATAAGCACTGCAAATGATATCAGTACTGCGGTATATATGTTACCATATTTGTCTTATTTGCCTAAAATTGTTGGGATACCACTATATTTGAACTTGTCAAAATAATTGAAATTCAAAATGTCACTGCATGCAGGTTTTAGCAGTGTGAGTTTTTGCCTTCGGTTTGTAAAACAATCACTCCAGATAAAGAGTCCTTATCTAGACATGATCAGTGGTAATACTTCATTACCAAACACTTACCAGCAGCAATCCAATTTGAGCTAAAATCTCTTCAGTTACAATTTGAGCTCTAAAGACCTGTAAGAAGAGAGAAAGTCAATCACACACACAAACAAGGTAGAAGTGATGGAACAGCCAAGACGAATGGGAAGGTGAAGAGCAGGATAAGGATGGGTACCGGTAATTCTTGAGAAAATATGTGGATAACCTTGCAGGCAATAATGCTAGAACATTAAAATCAAACAATCCAAAAAACTCCTTTTGGTCCAAGTTACCTGCGATGAAAGAATATCCAGTACTACAGACATTGTAGGCAAAGTGTGTTTAAGCTGTTTGCTCTGAGTTGTAGATGGGTGTCTCCTCCCGATTACACCTTGCAACACACATAACACATTCTCTAGAAAGAGCAGAAGAGACAGTAGGAGGTGAGAAGGGATAAGTAGAGGGCTACATTTTCATTAAGGCTTATTTTATACGGTTAAAATGTAAAACAAAGAGCACAAAAAACATTACAGTATTTAATTTAGTTAATCATAAAATATATTTGCATTTGAATATTTTGTTTATTGATTGTTCTATACTTCCTATTGAGCTGAAATTTCATGAATGTTTTTACAGAATCAAAAGTAAGCAAAAACAATTCTCAAACGTAGTTATGGATGAATGGAGCAAGAAATGGAGAATGTTGAGCTGCTAAACTGATATTCAAATTCATATAAACATGGTAAATATACACAGAGCAAGCACACTCATGCAGAGCAGTATTGTGTGTGTGTGTGTGTGTGTGTGTGTGTGTGTGTGTGTGTGTTTGTACCCAGTATCAGTGGCGTAGTGCTACTCAGATACACAATCAGCAAATCCAGACACTGACACAGGTATCCTGATTGGCTGGGGTTCTCTCTGAGGGGAGTGGCTTTGCGCAGGTCTTTCTCCAGGTACATCACAAGTCTAGACAGAAAGCGGCACACACGCTTGCATGTCACAAAATGTATGCACCATTATTGATACATTAATATTACAAGGATGCAGGAGTTTCAACTTAATGACTAACATTTAAATGATGAAATGATGCACACATTATACAATATGATTCTAGTCAATGACATAACATGTGACAGAATGCACAGAAAGCAGAATGTTTGGCAAGAGCGAAAAAGACATGCCCCTGAGTTTTGATAACATTTTCATTCTCGTCAGGCTGCTTGTATTGAACAGTAATCAATAATATTCTATTCAAAAATTCAGAGCAGAGCGAAAAGGTTACCACTGCTAACTGATATTATTTACTGACACACACCCACACCCACACATGTGTGTACAAGCACAAAAAGCATGAATGCAGACACATACAGTGAGATTCAATCATACTAGTTAACAAATATTGATTTTAAGCTTTAGAGTGGCAATGATGGAAGGGGAGTGGGGGATTACGAAATCAGTATTTTTCCTCATAATGTTGCATAAAAGATTAGCAGCCAGGGTTTACAGTGATATGGAAATCCAACAAGGCTACTGTTACTTTATTAGGGGGCCACTACATTTCAAGGGGGCTCTAACAGTAATTGCTGTGTCATGCCGTCAGGTTTGAAAGAAATTACTCCCAACAATACCATAGCACTTTATACAGTATCTTTAACAAAGAAAATGCAAAATCAAAACAAAGACAAAATCATGAGGAGAAAAAGGGGGATTTCACACGGAAAAGGAAACATAGGTATCCGAAAATGTTAAGGCCATGTTCAGTTCCAGTTCCATGAAGGTCTGCTAGATGAATAATTTCAATTACTTTAAAGGATATCAAGTAAAACTAGTAAATCTAGCATCAAACATCCTCAAATTCAGCTTCGGAAAAACCAGACATTTTGCTTGCAGATGTAAAGGTCCAATCTGTAATGTTTTGAAGTTTATGACCTGTTTGTATCTCTAACCAGCTCTACACCTGCTTCCTGTCTGTCTGCCTATTTGTCTCCCTGCTAGACTCCTGCCTGTGTGTTCCTGTTAGTCTCGCAGCCATTTTCTCCAATTGCTAAATAAAGAGAGACAAACTTGCCACCTCTCTGTCAGTCACTGTGGGAGACTCACAAAGTACTCACACACAAATGACCTACAAATGGCCCGCTCTGTGTGTGTGTGTGTGTGTGTGTGTTGAAAGCCATCACACTCCACTCCCATTGGCAATCTTGACACTTCCTCAGTGAGGCTTGCAAGTTTATCTCATACAGACAAAAATGCGCACACACAAACGCACATTTTCACACCACCAAGGAACTAATTAAACACAACATGCCTGATTGAGAGCAGGACTGATGGAAGGACGTGTGTCTTTGTGTGGCTGAATCATGCAGAGTGCTCGGTGGGAGAGAGACAGGAAGGTCAACTCTGACAGCTCTAACACAGTAAAGTGTGTGTGTGTGTGTGTGTGTTTAAGAGGGTAGAGAGACAGACAGGCACAGAAAAAGAGCTGAAGAGTGAGAAATTAAACACCTTAATTCTGTTCTGTAAAAGGACAGGAATTTACTTATTCTAAATACAGTATAACAAAGCAAAGCCATCAAAACAAGAGAACCAGCATATGATACTTGGGCATAAGAATCAGAATCAGCTTTATTGGCCAGGTATGTTGTACACATACGAGGAATTTATCTCCGGTTAAACTTTGCTCTAAAAGTACGATACAGAGATAATAAAATAAAAGCTTTATGGCATTCCATAAGGCTGGAATGCCAATCAAAAACACCCTAAATGAGGTAACCATGCTCCTTCATTTCCATTTCCTGCTGCAGACTATTTATTTCCATGTCCCAGGACACAGACATACCATGATTTGTATACAGTATCTATTATTCTTTATGCTTTAGTGTTTAAGCAGTTAGCGTAGAAGAAAGTAATGTAGACATGCACTGACAGATGACAAACTGCACCTTTGGAATGCTACTGCTACTTTAAAATTTGGAAACAAAATGTTTCCTTTGTTCATTGAATTGTGGAACTTAAGTGTTCATCAACACCACACTCAAAAAGCTATTTAATTTATCATGCATAATCACATCTTTGAGGATTCTTGCTTTTGTCAGATTTTAAGTCTTAACCCGCTACATACTCAAAACCCAACTAGTTAGTACCTTTACGTATAATGGAATAATTTTTACTTGTATAATAGTGTAAATTAAAAAATGTAAACATTTAATGACTTGTACTGACAAAATATCAAACTACATTCATGCTGACATAAGAGAGCTCCTCAGCAGCAGCTGCCAAGGAGAGTTATTTGGATTATGGCTGCCAAAGGTAGTAGTGTATTCAGATTGGCACCGGTGAGTAAAAATAATTCTAATTAAAAAAGACGTAAACAAGTAATTAGTTGCGTCAACAAGCCAAACTCTAACCAACCTTAACATTTCTCTGTTATGGAAAAGTTCACATGTTTGAAATACCAGAGAGTGATAGCAAAAAAGAAAGAAAGGGTAAGAGGCATTTCAATAAAAAAGAAAACCAATTTAGCAAGAAAGAGACACAGAGGGAGAGAAGAAACAGCAGGAGAGAGACAGTTATGAGGATCCATGTGTCAGTAATCTTTGGCATCTTTTTCAAACTAAAATACCAACTGGTCATAAATTACCAGGGGAACTGGCTGTGAAGCTGATCAGGTGGGTTATGTACATTCACAGCTGCATTGCAAGTTAGTGTGGGGTGAAACACAAGACAACCAGCTAATGAACCAGTCGAAGTTCCAGTAAAGTTACAACATACAGCACAAACTGAATATCCAGGAAGCATTTGGCTGCTGTGCTAATTAACGCAAAGGTTACACAACAACTGCCTTGCCAACAACCCAAGGCAGCCTTTTTATGAAGGAAGTCTCCCTTCTGTGTTTAAAAGAAATCTCTGCTTCAAGATAAATCCCTCCACAAAAGCATGCATGACAAAATACGTTGGTTTAAAAATACATATTTTACTCCGTTTATTGTAACACCTCGACTCTTAAGTCGATTAAATGTGAAAATTAAGCTTTTTCTCTCTTTCCACAGCCTAAATAAAAGCTTTTCTAAAATGCTCTCCAGAGTAAATACATCTGAAAATCCAAGTATTCCATTTTAGTGTGGACAGGAGAAAACGGAGCCTTTGGAAAATCATAAAGTAAGCAAGCTCAGACCTGATCAGCTGTTGTGTGGCAGTACAGCTAAAGGTCAACTGTCTATTGCCTGTAACTCTTACACACAAGTCACTTTCACAAGAAAACTACACTAAGGGACTGTTTGGCTGAAACTAAACATTGTATTATATATACACCAAATGTGGTGTAATTGTTGTGGTAATTAGTACAAATGCAAGTTTATTTCAAATGAATAATATAACAAAAACAAAAAAATAACAAAAAAAACTTGGGAGCACAATTTTGGCTTTGCCCCACCACACCACTGAAGAGGGGATTTAGTTTTAGCTGTCATGAGAACACTCTGAAATCTACAGCTAAATAATTAAAGGGGAGTCCCAGCCCTGAAATGGCATTCCCAAATTTCTTTGTTCTTTGACAGTTCAATGTGTGAACATGATCAACTATATTCTATAGAAACTAATTAGCCAGTGGTCTGACAGACTGAGTGGAGTTACGAGTAAGCTTCACTGGTCCAAATCTCAGTACAGTCAGTCTGTAGGAGAGTGCAGTATACTATGTGATAAAATAACAGTTACACAGACGAATCACTCTCCAGCAGGATCAACGTGTTATAACCGTGTTACAGAACAGATAAAAAAGGGTGCGACTCCTTAAAATGAAATTACAGTTGAAACTTGAAGATCAACCACTGATCTCTTTTTTATCCCCACATCTGGTTTATCATCTATTCCAGACCTGCTTCTGTGCTGGGTAATTTCACATAGACTCTCTACTGAAGAACATAAAGTTATAGCCAAATCTTAATGTTTGCTTCCACAATGCAACTTAAAATGAATTTCAGGTCTATCCCTAACATGAGCTGTTTATGAAGACCATCCACTAGACACATGAGATGGGTACATTTTCATAGAACCATATTTGGTCACAGTAAGTGCCTAAGCGTGACCTACCTTCTAGTAGTTTCTCAGTAAGTGAGATAAAACAAATACATACAGTATAATAATCTATAATAATAATAATAATAATAATCTGACAAGGAGGATATCTTAATTACGTATTATTGAGGGAGACACCTTGCCTACACGGTGAGTGCATAAGCACGCCTGTGTATGCATGTGTGTGGGTGAGTGTGCATTTACCTGTGTTGACAGCAGTAAAGCAGTGTGTGTGTGTTGTCCTGTATTAGGAGCAGTACTAATAGTAATGCTTTGGCTCTTGTTACTGAGGATGGACTCCCTAGACAGCGCAGCACCTTCAACACCAAATCCTACGAGACACAAACACACAAATGAATAAGGTGAAAGTCTTCCTGACTCGTTGGGAATGTTTTTGCTGGTGTACAGTCCAAGATACTACGCTTTGCAATTCAAATACAAGTCAGTTGTATGGAACAGACTTGAAAACTGCAACGTAATAGCTAAATGTTTACGTGGTAGCATCCCAACTCAATAGGTTAATTCGTGTACCATGAAATAAGTATGAAGAGACTGTACACAATATGCTGAGTAAATTCATTAAAATACTGTATATTACTGCAAAGTACCCAAATAATGTAATTATGTATGCAAATAAAGATTTAGCATTGTCCCTAAGGTGTCAAAAAACTATCATTTCTGAAAATGTGTTGACTAACAGTCTAAAACTTAATCAGCTCAGACTCCACATTATCACAACATGCTGTGCACACAACACACACACACACACACAAACTTAGCATACAGCATCTTTAGATATCCATTCACTCAGCATAAACACTGCTGCAGTAACTGATGGAAAAAAATCTTTGACTGGCCAAAATTCATTACCATTATGATTATCACCAACACCATACACTTCTGACTGTGTGTGTGTGTGTGTGTGTGTGTCTGTGTGAGTTAATGTGAGATTGTGCATGCATGTGTGTTTATGAGACGACACACCAAGTTAATTAATTTCAAAGCCCAGTAGTGTGTGCCTAGCTGATAAGTCCCTCCCCACTACCCATAATGCCTTGCTGAAGTAGAAGGCTGCAGCGTATTCATTCAGCCAATTAGCCCAGATACTGACACACACTACAAATTAGCGTATGTGCATGCACGCACACACACACACAAACACACACACAGACAGAGTTCTGTGTAAACAAACTCTTGGACTGTCTGTCTTTGTGCCAGGGGAGAGAGAGAGAGGGGAGAGAGAAGGGTGGTGAATGCACATCAGTGTATAATTAGACCAGAGTTGAAGTACTAAGTTTGTATTCTGGTGTTAAATTGGAAATGCTCAATGCAAATAAATTCAGTTCAGAGTCAATTACCAATGCTAGACTCCAAGTTAAAAACCATCAAATCAATTTTAGGCCCTCTGCCTTACAAAGATTAGCACTTTGCATACACACTAGATGGGCTATCTTATGAAAAATTTAATCCGCAATTCCTGACAAATGAGGTTTTGCGCAGTTCAGCATTGGTTCATGAACTGTACGGACAAGAGAGAGAGAATGAAGCAAAGATTAAGAGAATTTGATGCTAGCTGTATTTGTTCATCGTTCTCCCTATTAGTAACTGTCCCTTGTAAACTTCTCTAAAAATCATATACTACCCATTAGGGATGTTACCACCTAAATTTCCTGTAGAATATCTCTGTAGCAATATCAATAAAATCTAAAAACCATATGGCTAGTTGTGTCTGGGATTTTTGGTCCAGTTGATATGTGATCCGTATGCATTTGTTTTTGACATTCTGAAATATATTCTTACATTCATATGCAGGTGTGCATAAGAGTATACACGTACCTTGCTCTGTGTGACGCGGTGTGTTTGGATGCGTGAGGTGAATAGGGCAGTGGCCATAGCAGTGAGCAGGTGCTGCTGGCTCCTGGCCCCTGCTCCATCCACACCCTCTAAGATCGCCGCAGGGCCACATGTGTCAATCAACGCTGAGAAGACTGCTGGGACCACCCGGGTTATCCTAGAAAGAGACTGGAGACATAGGGACAGACAGATAAACATACATGCATACTGGATTGTGTTCCCATTCCCTGCACTTGTCCCTGATGTTAAGCTGTTAGTGCCTTATAAAAAGAAGCAAGTGCCCATCTAGATATTTGGTGGGTTAAGCTAGATTGCTAGAACCATTTGTTGACATCTAGTATTGGAGGTCTTTCATTTTCATTATCCGAGGTCAGCCAGGAGAGGCAAAATTTATAATACTTTTGTACCAACAGCTTGCCTTTTCAATGACAAATACATGTGTGTGTTTGATGTTCATTTCTTTGAAGGTCCCACAGAGATGTTAGTATGTGCATATGTATCTGTATATACTGTATAAGTGTGTGTTGTTATGCATGTGAACCTACGGAGATGGCAGTAACTCTGACAGCCTCCACAGTGGAGTGAGTGAACAGGTACCACAGGGCGGAGCCTATGTCTGTGGTAACCAGATGGTGGGAGGGGCCAGAGACAGTGGTGGAGATGTTCTCTATAGCTTTTGCAGCCATGTGATGAACTATGGAATCATCCTGAAAGACAGCCACACAAACACCTTTGAATCATTTATAGTCACTTTGGAACAATGATGAACCAGGTCATATATTATTGACTAAAATGATGAATGAATTTTAAGCTGACAACTAGATCATAATGTTGTACTACAGTATGTGCTGAAAGGCCTATTGTGGTTCACCCACAGGGCCAGTACAAATATGTAACATTACAATAACCAAGTGGTTGATGTCTTCTATTTGTACTATATGTAAAGATTAGCTTTCATAATGGTGTGCATGTGCACATGCATCATAATATCAGAGCATATCATAGTACTTTGTGTCCAAATTTCATATTTATTTCTTGTATAAAACATGTTCTGGCTCACTGTCAAGTTACAAACTCAAATCACTAAAGAAAAATTGCACACACCAAAAGGCAGAAATGAACAAAGGACAAACACAATCACAAATTGACAATTAGATTAGCTCTCAACATCACCTCAATACAAAAATGAGAGAGGTTGCATGTGTGCCTATGTGTGTGCATGTGTAACTGTGTACCAGTTAGTGTGCAAGTGTTTGTGTGAATGTATACTGTATGTGCCCGCACACTTTTGCCTGAGTAGAGAATAGTTGTTTGTGTTCAGACAATGGGGCCAAGCTAATGAAATTTCTCTGGCTAAGGAAATGAGTTTTTCCTGAAAGTCATTGTGGAATAAGACAGGAAGTAGCACAGGAGTGATTGCCTCTGTCAGGTTATTATTGTGTTTCACTGTATTACATCACTTGGATGCTACTCTCGCCAGATATGGGATACAATAGGACCTATTCATAAAACAGTTAACTGTATTTTGTGGTAAAGGTTCATAATAACAGCTGAAACATTCCTATCACATTGGAAATTTATCATGGTAATTCTGAAAAGTGGTGCAGGTGACAAATAATGACATAATAACACTTCCTAATTGTTGCATATTTAACACATAACTGCACTGGTTGTCCATGCATTTGTGTATATATGCAATGAACAACATTTAAGAAATGACATACTCCACAATTAGTGATTCTCCATTACAAATCTCTCTTTTTAAAATCAAACTTAAACCCTACAAGCATGAAAACTGGCTGTTCAAAGTTTTCTTTGTCTGTTAATAACACACAACTACAGCTGTGGTAAGCTTGACTTCATGTCATCTACAATGGACCCAAATGCAGACAAATTTGCAAATAATACACTTTTCTTCTGTCCAGCTTTGTGCTCTATGTTTCAAAAGGTCATAGTTTTGGCAAAATAAACTGATTGTTTGGTGTTATAGACAATTTGTCACCATAGGCATCTATTATGATAGACATTAATTCAAACTGACTGTAGCTGCTGTTCATCAGAAAGAGCAGATTGTCAATTCCGTTCAGTTAAAGCCAGTAATAGCAAAATAATGTCCCCACTGTCCTGCAGAGACCTCATGTCCAAAACAAATTGAACCTTTAATAACTGAGAAAAATCTTGAGTTTCACATGGAGGCATTGATGTACCTCTGACATTTAACAATACATCAGTAGTCAGGCTGTGATCCACAGTTATTTAATATTTAATAAAAATTAAAGACACATCCTACTCAACCACAAGGGATGTCTAATCATAATTGATAGCTTAAATAACATATCTATTAATCCAATATAGGACATCACATTGTGTATTCAACACCAAGGGACTACGTAGCATGACAACATAATGAATCCTCTGGCACCCCTTCGGGAACCAGTAGAATGGTCTGTTCTTACATTCCCCAGGCCGTGCGGGCCAGCTCACTAATGAGCCCACGGGGGAGCACCCACTGTCTGTGTGTTTAATAGACTGTAGCCCTGCCAGGAACTACACAGAGAAAGAGAAAGAGAGGGAGACTAAAAGACAGAGAGAGATGGAGTGAGAGAGATCTCCTTACATGTGGTGAAAAACAAGTAGCTCAGGCAAGAAACTCCATCATTATGATGCAGAGAGAGAAATGCAGGAGACAGAGGAAAGAGTAAATTATTCTCATTATAATTTCTACCAGTATGAGAAACAAGTTCATCCAAGACACACACTCATTATATTATACTCAGTGTCCTACTTAAACCTCACATCTCCAGAAAGTCAAGTTTAAAGAAATTAAAGTCAAATTTTGACGATGGCTTTCCCGAGAGAGCTACAAGGTCATCTAAGAGGTTTTTATTTTCTTTACACACAGGACTTTGCAATGTTTCAACGTAAATGATGAGACATCTGTAATTTTACTTACTTTATTTACTGAAATTATACAATCACAGCACATTTTGTTTCACAATATGACAACTTCTTAAAATCTGAGAGTCGGTCTGTTTTCAATCCAGAGTCTACAGAGTCTAGCTGCTCTGTGAGGCAGGACTTTGAGCTAAATACTAACATTCTCGCAATGACAGCGCTAACATGCACATGCCAAGCATCAGCATGTGCTCAGCATGCTGATGCTTAGAAATATTGGCACGTCATAGCAGAGAAAGCAAACAGAACATTAATAACGACTGCATTCCATTTAGGTGATCCAGGTCCACGCTCCTGGTATTGTACATGCTCTTTGAGTTTGTTGATAGCATGAAAATGTTTGAATAACTGAAATAATTATTGATTAAAAATTTTTTTATTTTTCTCTGACTCAATTGCTTCTTCTCTGTATGTCCTCCTCAGTAAGTAATGGACTAACATTTGGTAGATTTACAGCATGAGGTTCAGCCTTACGGAGGAGGTGTCACAGGCTGATCTAATTAAATGACATACCTTATACATCCTCACTTTAAACATCCATCCGTGACAACTGAGTAGGTAATCATCCTAATTTAAGACCACTAAAGATAGACATAATTCTCTGGCAAAACATGCATTCTTCAGTTTCAGTTCCCTTTATTTTATCTTACTGGTGTACCCAATAGGATTTCCATCTTTTTTTTTGTCAGGTTTCAACAGGACTAACTCTCCCTTATTCTGTAGCTCAAGGCTGACAGATATGATTTACACACTTTGTATGGAGTCATAGGACTGCCATAAAAAAGAAAATTCTTGTAAAGAATAAGACAATACATTTAGAAATATAAAGAGACTATAAATAAAATAATTAATAAATGTGGATATATAAAGACAAATAACTATTTTTCCTTTTTCTTTTGCTATTCTTTGAAGGGCCAAGCTATCAATTAACTGGCTTTGGGGCAGAACTTCCTGCGCAAAGTGAGTAATCAATGAAAGCACACATGAATCCTGCCTTGGTGGGCGCGTTTTCGCACGGACAAGGGGAAAAGCAAAAGGGAACAGTCATGGCACTCCTATGACTCAATCACTTTGAACCCCTGGCTAAAAAAAGTTGTAAAAAAACTCTGTTTACAGATGAAAAGAGTTAAAAGGCTAGGCAGATATGGAAAAATAAAATCCTGTCTTCAAGTGTCGATCAGTAGATTAGTTTTATATCCAAACATGTTTGCACCTGGCCTCTGAATCTCAAGTAGAAAGAGATACAGATCACAAAAACGACATCACATGACTTGATGCAGGATTTGTGTGTATGCCTGTGTGTGCACAAGTGCACGGCGTGTTCACATGTCTGATGTGGTTTCCCTCTGTAATTAAAGTCCTTTAGAAGTCAGTGCACCTGGTTTTGAATGAGCCCCTATGGCAGGGACACAGACACCATCTATCAGCCTCACACAGCACATCTAACACCACTAATAGCCACATTCAAAGAGAGAGACAGACTGTCTGATTAACAAGGCTAACAGACAGACAGTGAGGCGTGAAGGAAGAGGAGTAGACATGTCGACAAAACAGCAGAAAAGAGCTACAAGTAGAGGTGGAAATAGACAAACAGGAAAGAAGGCAAACAAGCAGACAAGTCAAAGAGACAGAGAGAAAAACAGAAATATAGGTAGGAGACAGGCATACTGCCTTAAAAGAGACAAAAGGCAATACAGACAACCTACCAAAGGAAAAAGGACATGCAAATATGAAAAGAAAAAGAGGGGAAACAGGCAGGTGGACAGACAGGTACACAGTACTATTAGTTATTATCCATCCCTCCTTTTCCTGTGCATAAAAGACGTTGGCACTCTGTCGGTGACACAATGTGCTAATCAATACAACACAGTAACTGTATATTAATGGCTTGAACTCAGACCATGCCTGCATACTAGTGTGTTTGCGTGTGTGTGTGTGTGTGTGTGTGTGTGTGTGTGTGTGTGTGTGGAGTGGTCATCCTATGTTACAGACACAAGGGCAGGACCCATGACTGTCTTAGAGAGTCCCCTTCTGTTCTCCTTTCCTTTGTGGAAGATAGTGATAAATCATTAATAGGCTCACCACTGCGGTGTGTGTAAGAGTGTGTGTGTGTGTGTGTGTGTGTGTGTGTGTGTGTGTGTGTAAGGGGGATTTCTGCCTTCTGCCCCCT